>JAOUQT010300327.1:0-16166 GCA_025769995.1 Xyliphius kryptos | reverse complement strand
AAGAGGAACTGTTTTTGAAAGCCGTCTCCCTTTGCCACACGGTGCAGATAAGCTACGATCAGGTGGATGGTACAGGAGATCCATTCTCTAATGCCAACGGTTTCACAACCCAAATGGAGTATTTTGCCTCTTCTCCTGATGAAAAAGCGCTCGTCGAGGCCACAAAGAGGTAAATCATCGATCCACCATTTGTTTACAGGGTGTCACTTATTTTGTGCTGCATGCACAGGTGGTTCATTCATTTTATTTAAGGTTTTTAAATCGGGAAACGTGCTGAGTCATCTGTAAAGCTTTTAAGACGTCAGAAACATTTAGAAAAGTGGTGAATTAAAACAGACAGTTTCTATTTACCTTCCTTTACATTAAACTGCTGAGATTTCATTTCCTTTATTGAGTTTTATATAACCGTGTACCTGCTGCTGTTGGTTCTCTTTATTCAGGATGGGCGTGGCCTTCATGGGAACCACTGGAGATATTATGGAGATCAAAACATTTGGGAAATCAGAAAAGTGAGCTTCTGCTGCAGTATGATGAACTTTGCTGTCAGTACTCTGAATAAGTATAATAATACTCTGGTCCTCCTCACAGGTTTAAGCTCCTTCATGTGCTGGAATTTGATGCTAACAGAAGAAGAATGAGTGTGATCCTGCAGTCTTCCACAGGTGGGTATGCAGTGGGTTCAGTACTGCAGACTGAAAACACTCTGATCCTCCATGTCTATTAAAAAAACAACAACAACAAGGAATTCTATACGACAACAATGCAAAAAAAAAGAGAAAAATCTCATAGTTAATGCATGTGCTTTTATTTGGTGGAAAAAAACCTCCACACAATAAGAAATACATCTTTTGCATGACATCATGTGTGGCACAATTATTGGCACCCCTGGTGTTGGTACTTTTTACAACCTCCTTTTGCCAGCGATACCAGGGAAACAGGAAGTGGTGCAATACTAATTAAAGGTTCCTAAATACTTTGATCCACTTTATCCACATTACAGTAGCAATGGCATCAATTCTTCGTGAGGGGAGTTCCCATACCCATTCAGGGGAGAACGTTTTAAGGTGCTGGACAGATACATCGTGAGGAACTTACTCACTCAGACAAGTAACTCTGAATCCATGTTTTTAGACTGTGGGAGGAGCCCGGAGGAAACCCATGTGGACACAGGGAGAACATGAAAACTCCACCCAGATTGGGATTTAATCCTGGCTTGCCAGGACTGAGAGGAGAACGTGCTAATTACTTATTGTCGCTTGGGTTTGCTCTTTGGGGGTTTAGGCTTTGGACTCTGTAAAGCTGCTTTGTGACGTCACACTGTTGTAAAAAGCGCTGTATAAATAAATAACTTGAACTTATTCATGCCGCCCCCAGTATATTGTGTTCCATGTTATAGAGTTAGGTGATGCATCCTAATAAATGAGATGTTAAATATCAGATTGGTCATTAAGTGATGACCTCGTTCAGGATGCGTCCTGCACAGACTGCTCCGGGTTTATTTTACAGTGATGATGATGATGATGATGATGATTGCTAAACATTTCCACTTTACTGTTTTAAGTAGAATGTTGTATGAATGTGAGCCGAGGGGATAAAACGTATTGAGGGGAGACTCACCAGCTGGGGTTCTCAAATTCTTATCGTTCTTCTGATGTAAATATTTTGCCGTCATCAGGTTCTGCTAATGTTCATCATTCATGTCATATTTTAGGGGAGAAGATCTTGTTCACAAAAGGAGCAGAGTCTTCTGTTTTGCCCCAAATCAGCAGCGGGGAGATCGAGAAGACCAGAGTGCATGTGGACGAGTTTGCTATGGTGAGAGAGACCTTACTGCATCAAATACACAACAGCAAATCACACAGCTATAGAATCAAGTGTTTCATTTAGAACAGTAAACAGTGTAGCATTATGGGTAATTATGTTAAACTTGGTGCAGTTGGAGGAGCGACACAGACATGAGGCACATACACTTCAGTAAAAGTGAAAATGATCTAAATGTTCTCTAAAGCAGAACTGGGTTTAGTTGTGACCTGCATTGGGATTCAGACTGATTTGATTTAAAGCAGAGAATCAGGATTAAACTACAAAGACCATCAGCCCCGATGAGTATCTGACCTCAAAGAAGCAAATAACACAGTTACAGACCAGTACAGTGACCATCTGTTTGTGGATTACAGGTCATACAGTGTTATTTCATTTTACTCTGATCGCTTTAATTAGAAATGCATTAAAAACACATTATTTAGATTTGTATATTAAATATGAAGTTAAATACGATCTTCATTCAAATTATATCTAAATCTATTTTTAGTTATTATTAAACCAAATGTTTCCTTCCAGAAAGGTTTTGATTTCTAATAGTGAAATTAAAGCTGTATTTACTGGTTAATGTCGTTTCGTAATAAAGGAATAAGGTACGAGAGGGCGTGGCATTATTGTGAATAAACCGCGGGAAAGAGGTGTTATTAGGCAGGACCTGCAAGTGGAGTACACTTACACCTCTTTCCGTGATTTATTCACAATAATTCACAACCTTGAGCATCTTATTGCTTTTATAAAACAAATACACACTATCTCTAATATAATAAAATTAAAAACTTCAATTCAGAAATGTGTTTACTGAAAGCAAAATCGCTAATAAACTCGTATTCCGCTACATTATCCAGTCCGCTTTTTAAAAATAAACCCTGACCGCTAGTTAAAGAAGTCCAGGTTTGTTTAACAATATAATACTGCCATCTAGTGGCCAACTTGCAGAACGCAGTTTATGAAAAAGTTTGGGAGAATAGTATATTTTATATCATACATTTATACGATTGTGACGCGCACAGAGGCTCACGGCTAGACAAGCGGCTCAGCCAATCAGATTTAAGGGGCAGAACTACAGGTTTTATAAATGAAAATTAATCTTCAAAAGACAAGAAAACTAAATATTTTGGTACAATTAATGACTTACGTGATCCTTTATATTAATGTGTTTTTAAAAACTTGTAATTTGCTGATGTGGAGAAAAAGTAAAAAGTGGGTCAGGCATCATCAAACCCACAGGAACGCCAAATTCCCTGATCAGCCACCGCCTTCATATCACCTGTACACACACACACACACACTTCCTCTTTAGAGAGTGTGTAAAGCTCTTGCTGCGGTGCTGCTGACCGTCCCGTGGTGCCGTTTTTCAGAGAATAGTCTGCTCTGTTTCAGCCTCATTAGTAAAATATTCATTCCTTCACATGATTCTTTTTATTTACACAGAACAGCCATCACACACTCGCAGGACTCTGTTACTAACAGTTACATCAGACCATAACTTTATAAAAAAAGAAATCATGATTCTGATCTTTTTTATATCAGTAAGTTATTTACATTCTCGTGCAGAACTCTGGCCACATTTCCTCAAACGACGCCGTGTCTTCATTCTGTATTTATCATTTAACACATCCACTTCAGAGAACAGTGACATGTAAACTTTAAAATATTCAAATAAAATCCATTTACCTTTTTTATTAATGTATATCTGAATACAAGGAATATTCATCAGATGTAACCATTACTGATTTCCTTTTGTTTCTCGTTGTGTAAATGTCTGTAGCTTTTTTTATTGTTAAACTGAATTGTTGTACATGTTCTCAGAAAGGTCTGAGGACGCTGGCGGTGGCCTACAGGCTTTTCAGTGGAGAAGAGTATAAGGAAGTGGAGAGACGGCTGCACGAGGCTCGAACGGCTCTTCAGCAGAGAGACGAACGATTACAAGAGGCTTTCAGCTTCATAGAGCGAGACCTGCAAGTCCTTGGAGCCACTGGAGTGGAAGATAAGTGAGTCAGAGTCGATGCAGCACGGTACTAAAGCCAGAAACATTACAGCTCTCCAGGTACAAATCCAACTGCCCGTTAGGAAACGGCGGTCAGTGCATCGTAACGCCGTCAGGCCAGCGCTCGTTTAAAGACTGACGAACGGCTGATGGAACAGCGGCTGCCTGTGAGCTCATCAGGATTTAGCTTTGCGTGAGAGCCTGCTGTAATTTTACCGTCCGCTGCCCCGTATGTACCACGCCTTCCTCGTTGATGTGCAAATACGTAGCAGTTGTAGATTTGTGGTGAAGGACCCAGCCTTCAGATCTGAAGGTCCTCTTCCCCACAAAGTGCTCTCAGGCAAAGCACCTAAAATGCTCCACGACACGAGTGTGGTATACACGGCTGCCCACCACACTGTGTGCGTGAGTGTGTCACTGCACATGTGGAACACTCCCCTCTGTGTGTAAGTACTGTGGCAAATAAATTACTCTCTCACACACACTTCTATTTTATTTCAGGTGTAGGTGAGACCTTTTAAGCCGTGGTTGTGTGTCTGTAAGATCCACAGAGATGTGTGGTGCAGGAACCGTACAGATTTGCAGAGAGCTGTGTCTTTATTTTATACTTTTAAAAAATTGTAGTATCTCCTTTATGCCCTACATCAGTGCTGGACCACCGTGTTCATGTTGATTATAGTGAAATATGAGTACAGTTTGTTGTCAGTGTTTCAGGAGTAATGATGCATCGTAACCTCTGGTTCAGGATTTAGAAGCTGATTAAGATGTGATGACAGATTTGAACATCATTATATACCATTTCAAGTGTCTGAGAATCGATGAGCAATGATGATCAATAGTTTTGGGAGCGGGTGTTGCAGATTGAATGAGCGTGGCAGTGCACAGATCCTAATCCTTTAGATTGGCTGTAATATGAAACCTGCTTTTAATGTTTATTTTAATGTTCATTTAAGTTCCTTTTATTTGCTCGATGTTGAGAAAGGGAGATAGTAACCCTGCTTGACCTTATTTACGAGGTGAGTGTTAACCTCTCCTTTTCAACCTCCCTCCCTCCCTCCCTCTGGTGCCCGTCGGTGCGTCCCTTGCCCAACGTGCCCTCCTCGTCTTCTGGCTACATTACTCATACGCTGCTGTTTTCCATTCGGTTTAGCTCTGTGCTCGCTCCTCGCTCTCCTCGTGCCCCTGCTCTTCCTGTTGCTTACTCATTCTCAGTCTCTGAATTTGTGTTCCCCTCTCGCCCGCTCTCTCGTTTCCCGTTGCTTTCAGTGTAAATTAAGCATGGAACACATCATGCTCCTCTTCCCCGGCGTTGTGCGGATCCTGAAATAGTAAAGCCGAGTCACCGATTATTTTTGTGCGCACGCCGTGGTGTGACTGCATCACGTTTCAAACTTCTCTCCAGAGACTCGCTCGCAATAATCGCACTGATCGGCCCGTCGTTTTGATTTCACGTCATGTCAGACTTTATGCAACACCGAGTTTAAACTCTCCTGCTCTCTACATTCACTTTTATTTTAACTCGTCACTAATCGGAACGCACGCACGCACACACACACACACACACAGGCATTAAACTCCAAATCCCCAAAGCTACAAAGATCAAAGCTTCTTTTTTACTCACTCTCTTTGATGTTTAGCTCTGCTCATTCAAAAGCTGTTCATGGTTAACATTTATTATGCGACGAACATGAATCTTAACTTGATGTTGGGGTCAGAACACAGGGTTGACCATACAACAGCCCAGGAGCAATGAGGGTGAAGGACCTTACTCAAGGACCCACATTGGCAACTTCAGTGGACCTGCGATTCAAACCCACAACCTTTAGATTAGTAGCCCAGCACCCTAAAGGCTAAAATGGATTATTTTGAACAAACTACACACTTATTTTGTCGAGTGTTTGCTTTAACAGATTTGTGTAAAAGCAGCCAGTGATTCAGATTCTAAGCATGTTTATTGGTTGTTGATAATCATGTGTGATCTGTGTGTGTAGGCTCCAGGATAAGGTCCAGGAGACGATCGAGGCCCTGCGGCTGGCCGGCATTAAGGTCTGGGTTCTCACAGGCGATAAACACGAGACCGCGGTGAGCGTGAGCCTGTCCTGCGGCCACTTTCATCGCACCATGAACATCCTGGAACTAGTGCAGCAGAAATCTGATCACGAGTGTGCGGAACAGCTACGCCAGCTCGCTCGCAGGTGACCACCACCAGACCTCACACATCACTTCCTCCCAACAGCACAGTTTATTCCTGTTTCTCACCTTCATGAAAGAGTTTGATTTAATATCAACACACTTCGACTTTATTGTATGTTTGTCGTCTGCACCACACGCCAGGAGGACGTTCTTCAGCAGAATGTAACCCTGACCCTGTTACTGAACCAAACAGCGATATACAGTCATGATGTACACTGACAAAGTGGATGGTCCTGAGCACTTTTATGATACAGGAAATATAGTAAAGTGTGTACATGTGAGTAATATTACAGGTTTCCTGATGAGGAAGAATTGAAGTGGTTTGAAGTCCTAGCGGGCTGCAGTTTGTAAAGCACTGCTGATACGTACACATGGAGAGAACATTCAGTGTTGGTGGAATCGCTCTATAAGGCAGCGGTGATCCAAATAGCATTTCATGGATTCCTCTTTTTGTGTGTAGGATCAAAGATGACCATGTGATACAACACGGCTTGGTTGTGGACGGTGCGAGCTTGTCTCTGGCTCTGCGTGAACATGAGAAGCTCTTTATGGAGGTCTGTAAGTGCTGCTCTGCCGTGCTGTGCTGCAGGATGGCACCGCTGCAGAAAGCCAAGGCAAGTGCGTGGGTGTGCGCTTCTGAGCCTACGTGTGGGGGGGCGGGGGGGTTTCAGCGTGAACCCCTCTGGTCATGCAGGTTCAACTGTTTTCTGACTCATATTCATGTCAGAAAGCATCAGATTTAGTACAATAGCATCACGTGCAATCTAATAAAATAATCTAGAGATGTCCTCGTCGGGTTCTGTGACCCAGATCCAATCTGTGTTTTTATTTTGCTCTTATTTATATATTCGAGGTTCTAGAGGCAGTTTTAAGTTAGAATGTCTCAGTGACTGCACTGTAGATTCACTGCTGGGAAAAATTAAAACTGTATAAATAGTTTTAAGCAATCAGAGCCTTTTAATTGTACAGAAAATAGAAAACAGCAGATTTTTTTAATGGTTTAACATAAATAACATAAACAGAACATTTGCTGAGTATTCAAACTAAATATCAAATTATTTTGTGAAAGTCAAAGTAAAAAAAATATTCATATCCCTTTCCTGTAAAGTTAAAGTAAGTGGGCTGCAGGCGTCACTTTATTGTTGTTCCGTTCGACTCATTAGCTCCCGACATTAAACATATTTTTCATAGAAATGTCGTCGTGACGATGTTGAGGCGCTCTTACAATTAATTAATTGTAATGTTTTGAATCAAAATTAACCGCAAAGCATTTAACCCTCTTATCCTTAATAAGCACTTACAAACGATGTACCATACTGTCTGTAATGCTAGTATAAGTATACTGTATATAAACTGTAGTAAATATTGAATGAAAGTACCGTGATAACAGCAGTGGCACTTGTAATTAGAATGCTTCAGTTACATTTATGGTTCTCATTAACAGGTGGTGCGCTTGTTAAAGACCTCCCCTGAGAAACCCATTACGCTAGCCATCGGAGACGGCGCCAATGATGTCAGTATGATCCAGGAGGCTCATGTGGGAATAGGTATGTGCTGTAGGACTGATGGTTTACTCGGCTAAAAACCTCTTTAGTCCCTATAAAAACATATTTTTTTGTATTTAGAGGTGTGTTTATTAATTCACACTGCGTCAGCATTTCTTCATGGTGTATTGAGTAGAACACAGGTCAGCAATTCGCAGGCAAGGTGTGGCCCCCGAGGTTGTTTGATTTTTATTTCCACTATCGACTGTCAGACCTAATCCACACTCAGACGGAGATCTGAAAAAAACACATTTTTTTGCGTTTGGGCCGAGTATCCATCCACATGAAACCTTCGTTTAACATCACCAAAAACGCTGCTACACATCATGCCTAATAACACCGCTTTCCTGTGATTTATTCACAATAACTCAAGCCCTCCCGAACCTTATCTGATTGGTTGAGCCATTATTAGACAAAAATTGCACATTTATATCAATGCGTGATAAATAATACATTATTTAAAAAAAAGAAAAAACTGATTAATTTAAACAGCAAGCCATTCCTAAAACTCTGTCATTTGGCCATTAGATGGCGGTATTTGATGGTAAGGTTTTGTATTATGAGTTTGTAACATTTTATAAAAGCAATGCGACACTCGAGGTTGTGTTTTATTGTGAATAAATCACAGGAAAGAGGTGTAACCGTACTTCACTACGTGTCATGCCTAATAACACCTTTCTCGTGATTTATTCAGAATAAAGCCTTGCCCTCTCCTCCTGTACCTCGTGGTGCTTTGATCTGCTGTTGTTTCAGATTAAGGTTAAATCAGAGGTGAAATACGGCCTGTATGTATATTTATTAATAAAGTTATTGTGATGAATGTTGAGCAGGGATCATGGGGAAGGAGGGACGGCAGGCGGTACGAAACAGTGACTATGCAATCGCCAGGTTCAAATTCCTCGCCAAACTGCTGTTTGTCCACGGTCACTACTACTACATCAGAATCTCCACGCTGGTCCAGTACTTTTTCTATAAGGTATGCTCAGCCAGCCTACCATGTTCAGATGTTTCTCTATTCTCTGATCGATCATCCTGTTTTGTTTACACCAAATCTTTTTTCTTTTGGTTTGTTTTTGTAGAATGTTTGCTTTATCACGCCACAGTTTTTATACCAGTTCTTCTGTCTGTTTTCTCAACAAGTAAGTCCTTTTTAATGTGTCATTTATGTGTGCGTGCTGGTTTACTGTTTCGATGTGCTTTTAAAGCAGAACGGTGTCCATGTTACTCTTGTGGACTGCCCTTATCTTTACTTTTGGTCATTTTGTGAATGCTTTCATCCAAAGCAACTTAAAAGTTTCCCAATTTGCTGGTTGGGGGTTTGAACTGGACCTGGGGTTCACTGAGCTACGACGCCCTCTGTCTGTCAGATTGAATAAAAACACCAGCTGTACAGTGTGGCCTCCTAAAAAGTGAGCAAGTGTTCCAAATGCTAAATCTGGGAGAAATCTGAAGTTTAAATAATGATTCTTTGTTGAAAGAATGTCGCTTTGGATAAAAGCGTCTGATAAATGACCAAATGTTTGAATGTTCTCACCGCGTCTCCCACTCTGGATGTGAAAGTGCTGCAGCTCCTGCTGTTGGTTGATGATCTGACAGAATGCTTTGTACATCACGCTCTGATCCTGACTCCTGTGTTTAACAGACCCTTTATGATAGTGTGTATCTCACCCTCTACAACATCTGCTTCACCTCGCTCCCCATCCTGGTGTACAGTCTCTTTGAACAGCTGGTGCATCCACATGTTCTGCAGAGCAAACCTGCACTTTACAGGTACATCACACCTCCCAATCTGTCATTCTGAGTAGTTCCATCCAGCACACACCTGCAGGCAGGGTCACCATGGTGCTCTCTGACTTTGTCTCGTTCACAGGGATATCAGTAAAAACTCAATGCTCTCCTTTAAGACCTTTTTGTACTGGACGATGCTCGGCTTCTGCCACGCCTTCATCTTTTTCTTCGGCAGCTACATGCTGATGGGAGAAGACACGAGTCTGTTGGGAAACGGCCAGGTCTGTGTCTACACACACACACACACACACACACACACACACACACACAGACACTGAGTGAAGTGAGCACAATAGTGGTGGGCAGCTCTCTACACGGTGCTGAGGGAGCATTTGGGGTTCAGTGTCTTGCTCAAGCGCACTTCAGTCATGGTATTTGGGGGGGGGCACCGAATTTTTTATCTTATAATCTTCAGCTTAGTCCTACATTAGGGAGAAGGGTTGTGGGGGGAGAACATGGGAGAGGAACACCTACAGACACACATACACTACCTGGGGCAATTTAGAGCAGACAGTTTGCCTTAAGTGCATGTTTTTGGACTTTGGTAGGACCTGGATCCCCAGTGCTGAATGGAGAACATGCTAACCAACAAGCTAGCTTCTAGAGTGCCCCATTATAAAACTTAAAATCTTTTCAGCACTACGAAAACATAAAGACTTCCACTTCTTTCTCTGAACTTTAACCATTTGTGTCTTCATTGCTTTCTTCTCTTTTCACATTCTGCATGCTTCAGATTTTGCGAGCTAACAGGCAGCTGGTAAGATTTGATTGGGTTGCGGTTGATGCATGCCTCTGCGTAATTTGCATTTGTCACCTTATGATGAATCATCCCGTATGAAGGAGTCCGTAATGACAGGCTCTGATGTAACGCCATCTTCCATTACAGATGCTTGGATGGTGGTATTCCCACACTCGGCACATTTACTCAGTAGTTCATGTAGCATCATCAGAAGCACGCTGGTGTCACTCTGTGCTCTCATTCCACTGTCTGCTCATTAATTCCTGATGGAGGGTCAATGCCTTTTTAGGTCGTTAACATGCTTTCTCTGTTTGCAGATGTTTGGAAACTGGACCTTTGGCACCTTGGTATTCACAATTATGTTCATTACTGTGACTTTAAAGGTAAGACAACTGCAGGGTGTTATTTAATGTATCAGTGGGATGATGATGATGTTGAGAGTAGTAAACAGAGTGCGATTGGCATTAAATCAGACAAAATCCAAAACCAAGTATGAATTATTTTCTGTTGTCTATAGTTGGCGCTGGAGACACACTTCTGGACATGGTTGAATCATCTTGTCACATGGGGATCCGTTGCCTTCTACGTTGTCTTCTCATTGTTTTACGGCGGCATCATCTGGTAATAAACCACATTGCACTCACACATCTCACTCACTCAGGCCACGGGGACGAGCGAAGCCGTGTTGGCGTTTGGTAGCAGGATCATGTTTCCTATGGCTATTTAAAAACTACGGGTCTGAGCAGGATCTTTAATGGCAAAAATGAAAATTCTGTAGCTAATGTAGACATACATACGTACCCATACGTACATGCATATACACTGACAGTTTTTTTGTACATCACATAATCTTCTGAGTTCTGAGGTGATCTTTACATTTAGTCATTTAAGACGTATGTCCATAGGGACAAGAAAGAACAACACAAATTGGTTAACGAGGAGCCAGCTGGTCATCCATAATTAACTAAAATCTTACAGATGCATTAGCGTGTATTTTATAATGGGTTTATAATTCAGAGAGTCCAGAAAAGAGAAAAATGAACACAAGACAAACGGGAATAAGGGACTAAACATCATTATCAGTCATTAACATCAATACTGATTTATCTGCAGGATTCATATGTTTTGGATTTTTAATTATAATTAAGAGTTAGAGGTGAGTTTTCTATAAAAGTCCACACAGTTACACCGATCACCTTTGACACACTTTCTCTTCTTTTGCTGTTTTGTTTTTCTGCAGGCCGTTCCTCCAAACACAGGACATGTACTTTGTCTTTGTCCAGCTGTTGTCCAGTGGCTCGGCCTGGTTCTCCATCATCCTCATTATCATTACCTGCCTGTTTCCCGATGTCATCAAGAAAGTGTTCTACAGACACATTCGACCCACCAACACGCAGAAGTCTCAGGTCAGACTGGCTCTCCTCTCCTAGCTTCACTACATTACTCACTGAAGCTTGTGCTGTAACATAAAAGCATATGTGATGAAGGTCATGCATGAGTCCTGACCGCTGTCTAGAACGGTTTTCAACTCTGACGCTCGCACTAGTTGAAAGAGTGCATGTCACTCACACAACAGCATGGCTTTACACTCTCACTGCACCTCATTCTCTCTCACTCACTCACTCACAGCGCCCACGTAGATCCAAAGGAGGGTGGTGCATTAAAACCACGTCCTGTGGAAATGAGACGCTTTTAGAAACTTCATATTTCAGATTCACTGCTGAAAAGTCTGAAGGGTTGTGTAGTACTGAGTGTCATCTAGTGGTTAGATTGCATATTGCAACCGTTTTTCCTGCGCAGGGTGGCACTTATGAAGAACAGTGCTGACTGTGGATACCTTACAGTGCCGCCCCAATGCCGCGTCTTTCTGACGGGTTACCCATTTGCATTATAGATTAAAGTCTTATTGTAGGATGTAAATAACACAATTTATATTCATAGGTGATTATTCACACAGATATAAAATAGGCTGTGAGTCAGTGTCCACATACTTTTGGATATATTGTACATTGAGCTGTGAAGTAACTGAAAGGATGCAGATGTGTGTTACTATGAGAAAATTAAAGAATAAAAGCCTTCTGAGGGTCAGATCGCAGTGCAACTGTCAGTGTAATCTGCTGATATTTTTTATTAGTTACAGAACAGAACCACAGGTTTCATTGCAAACAGGTATGGCGTAAGTTTGATAGGTTCTCCTCAACATGTACAGGTTTTGTAATCAGGTTTTCTGTATAAAATACTAAATAGTTTAAAAAAATTCCAAACCATGGTTTGGTTCAGAACAGAACGCTATTCAACATTACACGCTTAGTGCCCACACTTCTGTGCTGTCTGCTCACTTCCTGTCTCCTTTTGTCTGTTGTAGGTTTTGTGTGTCTGTGGGTGTGTGTGTGTGTGTGTTCTGAAAATTGACTGTATGAATGTACATTTTCCTCTGTGTTTTCACCTCTTCTCGCTCTGTAGATGTACTCCAACCACGTTGCTATAGGTGACGACTTCATCGCATTGCAGCCTCTCTCCAGAGCCAAGAATCAGCTGGGCAAGATTAGGTAGAGTAGGAGAAGCATATAACGTCCACCGTCACGCTCCTCCATGTCATGCTGCATGCGTTGTTCAGTTTCCACTAACCAGACTGGGTTTCACTGCGGTTTTAACTGCTGCCTTGCTCACCTTACAAAATCCGTTTCCAATCGATGTTCTCTGGAGTTTCAAAAATGCTGTAGTGCTCCAGACTTCACAGTGAAGACCTGCTGACTTCAGACAATTTATCAGTAAAGGAAGTGCGTTAGTTCAGCCCTGCAGAGTAAACCTGATCTGAACCTGAACCAGATCACACCGGAGTCTGTTTGGAACCAAACCCAGAACCCCTCCTCAGCCTCAGCCTACAGTTAATACAGACTAATGTTAACTGTATTCTGCATCTGAAACATGTGGGCGTATAAACACGGTGGGACAGAATACAGTTGAGTCCAGAGGTTTTTGTTTAGTCACAAACAATACTTTAAAAACAAAAGTGACCTCCTAAGTGCTTAAGTGACATTCCCAAGTTAAAGTGGCTTCAACTCCTCCGGAAAGGCTGTCCACAAAGTTTAGGAGTGTGTTTATAGGAATTTTTGAGCATTCTTCCAGAAGTGCATTTGTGAGGTCTGATGTTGGACGAGAAGCTCTGGCTCTCAGTCTCCGCTCTAATTCGTCCCTAATATGTTCTATGAGGTTTAGGTCAGGACTCTGTGCAGGTCACTCAGGTTCCTCCACAGCAGACTCTGTCCTCCATGTCTTTATAAACCTTGTTTTGTGCGCTGGTGCACCATCATGAGGAAGAGGAAGGGGCAAACTGTTTGGAGCATGGAATTGTCCAAAATGTCTTGGTCTGCTGAAGCATTCAGAGTTCCTGGAACTAAGGGGCCAAGTCCAGCTCCTGAAAAACAACCCCACACCATAATCCCACCTCCACCAAACTTTACACTTTGCACCATGCAGTCCGACAAGTTGCGTTCTCCTGGCAACCGCCAAACCCAGACCTGCCATCAGATTGCCAGATGGAGAAGCGCGATTCCTCACTTGTCCCCACCGCTCTAGAGTCCAGTGTTGGCGTGCTTTACACCACTGCATCCGTCGCTTTGCGTTGCACTTGGTGATGTGTGGCTTGGATGCAGCTGCTGGACCAGGAAACTCAGTCCATGATAAAGATCAAAGCAGTACAGGTTCATTTCCATCTGCACTTACACTTTGTGCTACAAGCTCCCACTGGTGTGTAGTTTGTGCACATCACTGTGGAAGACCTAAAGGCCAGTTAAACCCAGTTGTGAGACGGTCACACAACTCATCCTGCATGTCTGCGCACAACGTGCATGTCTTTAACGTCCCATCGTGACCTTTTCTTTTATTTACAGCCCCCTCACCTGCAGTGTGTCATCAGAATACAAACTCACAGAGTTCATCTTCAACTTATTTAATCACAGACCTGAGGAGAAACAACATCCTTTAATGCATCGTCTGTGCATACATACATACACCGTACCAAAGAACATGCCAAATTACATCTCAGTTGAAAAAAATGTTTACATAACCAGGTGCATTTATTTAGAACAATTAATCGTTATTATTTTACAATCCAACAAATGGGGTTTAGATCTTAATGAGTAAAGCATTTTGTTAAACGTCTTTAAAAGTGTACAATGATTTGGTGACCTTCACCGAATATTAAACACATATTTTACAGCGTTTACCTTAAATAGTCCATAATGTATACTTTGTCTTGGTTTTAACAAAGAAGACACAATTTGATTTTATTCTTAATTGTAATATTAAATATCCCAGCAGCTAAACCAACAAAACACAGCAAAAACAAAACACAAAGCAGCAGCAAATAAACAACAATTAATTTGTGTGCCCCCCCCCCCCCAGTTTTAAAGTAAAAATGAAAATGTGAATATAAAAATATTTTTATATTTATTATTAACATTCTTTAAAAACTACACAATTAGTTTACATAACATAAATGAATACAAGCAAGTATTTTCCCCCTAAATGGACTGTAATGAATGACCGCTAAAAGGATGTAACCTCTCCAGCCGTCCATACGTGCACGATTTAAAACGCCGTCTGAGCCTCACTGCGGTGTTTGTTCTCTCAGATGCTCAGACCGGAAGAAGTTAAACCGTGAACAGGGGTTAATTTGGGGCCGTATTAAAAAACTATTTTGGAATGTTTTGTACATCTCTTTTTTTCTGCACTTTTTGATTTATTATTTTTAATACACATTAAAGAAATAAATTCATTCAGAATATAAAAGTAAATCTTTCAGTTACATGGTTACACCAGGCTCTCACCTGCAGTCTGATGTTCAGCCTTCTGATGACCTCATGTACTTTATATATCTGTATGATCAATCATTAAAAGATCATTTAATAAACATAGGAAAGCAATAACCATTTTTTTTTTTTCAAAGACATGGTAGGCAATGATGGTGCCAAGTGCCTTGTAGGTACTCGGGAAGACCCTGACGTGACCCTAGAAGGGTCTATTTAATTAAAACTATTAACCTCTTTTTAAATGAACAGTAAGTAAGTAATCTTAATTAAATGTAAATCATTCACAAGGGCGGCACGGTGGCTTAGTAGTTAGCATATTCGCCTCTCAGCGCTGGGGATTCCCGGTTTGAATCCCGATCTGAGTGGAGTTTTCATGTCCTCCCCATGCCCCCGGGTTCTAGGACAGTCCAAAAGACATGTATTCAAGGTAAATTGAATGCTCTAAATTGTCCCTTATTGTGAGAGTGTGCGCCCAGCATTAGATTGTCGCCCTGTCCTGGGTGTGTATGCCCAGCGCCCGAGCTGTTCTCCCACAGTGACTCTAGTAGAGGATTAACAGGAAAATAATGAATGAATGTTTTGAGACGCATCCTGTGGCTCAAAGTACATTTACACCTGCATTTTTTTTTTCAAAAAGGAAGGAGAACATGAATGTGAGTTAAAACAGATCGAAACCTTGTCAGTGGTTATTATTAGACTGTGCTATCAGTGAATGCCCTGGTGCTCTCAGGAGTATAGAAGCTTCAGCATTCAGGATATAAATCAACGACAAACTGTCTGTACATTATTTTTTAATAAACTTCATGCAGTCTTGTATTTAGCAAAAGCAATACGAATTAACCTTCCTAGCAAATGTGCACCAACAGCTATCGGAATTCCTGAGAGATATCAGACGTTCTGTCAACTCTGAAAGGTGTTGCTGCAGATTGGAGCTGCTCTCTGATAAGTTTCCCCTCCGAAAACAAGAGCAAATGCAGGGGGACAGGGTAGGGGGGCTTCAATTCTCACTACTTCCTTTTACTCTTCTAAAACACTACACATGGACTCGTTTAAAAATAAAATCTTTGGTAACACTTTCTATGAATCCGGTATTCATAATGCATTATAAGCGCATTAATAATGCTTTACAACATTTACCATCAAAAAATACACTTAAACAACACAATGTAACTCACACTTGTGTGAAACCAACCTGTCCAGTTCGTGTGCAACACTGATTGTGAATCAGTTTCACTTGCTGTTGTGCGAATGGAACAGACAACAGGTAGAAATTAGAGGCA
>JAOUQT010300307.1:0-16168 GCA_025769995.1 Xyliphius kryptos | reverse complement strand
ATATACAATCGTGTATTATATATATATATATATATATATATATATATATATATATATACATACATACATACATACACACACACACACAAAGAAGTCATATAATAAAATAGAGCTCACAGTTCATTTTCTTATGAGACTGGATTGATTTATTACCTTATCTTGTAAAATGATGTGCCCCATTTTATAGAGGTAGTGATCATGAAAATCCATCTGTGGATTAAACACCAGAAGCTCCTTCAGATGCAGATCACTCATAAATGTTTTTCCAGAAATCTTGCACAAATCAGAAAGCCTAAAAACAAGATTCAACTTTAAAAAACAACAAATACATTTATAATACACTTTTGTAAATATTTTATGAAAGAACACTAAAAATGTGACCCTAATACAATTTACTAATTCAGAACCATTTCAGAATAGTCATTCATTATGTTCCACTTATTTCTCTACGAGGGTCAAGGATGGGGGGGGGGTCCCTATGCCCATCCAGGGGAGAACACACCCAGGACAGGGTGCCAATCCATCGCTGCATTCAATTTACCTGGAAACCATGTGTTTGGTTTGTGGGAGGAAACCAGTGAAAATCCACATGGACATGGGGAGAACATGAAAACTCCACCAAGATTGAGATTCGAACTGGAAATCCCCAGCGTTGAGAGGAGAACATGCTAACCACTAAGCCACCATGCCACCCAACTTCAGAATAGTTTGAAACATTTTAAAGTTAAGAAAGATCCTCTCATTCACAAATGCAGATTAGATTAGATTATCGTAATTCACTGCTGACAGGATGTTCTAATTCATTATTTTTAAATAGTTTTTACTGGAAACTGAAAGTTTGATTAAAAACTATATTAAAGTAGATTAAAACACACATCCATTTTTCTTTTGCTTTTAAATAATTTCTGGTAGATGATGGTGTGACTCATGGATGAGTCCTCCACTGAGCGTTGGTCCAGAGGTTTAATTCATAACTGCATAAACGATTTAGATTAAAGGTAGTTGTGATGTGGAAGGGCGAAAAGTTTGTGTGACTTACTGACTTGCAGTTCCTTGGTATGAATAGCCGTCTCTCTTCAGGTAATCAATGACATCATCCACAGTGGTTTTGATTGTGTTAACTCGTGCGTAGCGTGGAAGAGACTTCTCTGTGCATGTCAACAATAAACCAACATGTTAGAGCAGAGAAAAAAACAACAGAAAAACAAGGTTAACTTCGGGAATTTATATAGCGCTTTAGATTTAAAATTTTAGATTTGAAGTTCTGAACCTGAATCCCACATTTTGTACTTTGTGGTGAAGTCTTTTTTTTGGGAAAAAAGAACTAAAAACCAAATGAGCACTTTTTTTTTTAAAACATACTTCTAATAGAAATAGATTTATAAATGGATGCAGCCTGGTCTCAACGCACATGTCAATCTAATCTACAGCTAATAATCAATACCCATATTCAATAACTTTACTTGTAAGATAGAAAACACATGAACTCTTTTATTTAATTCTGTCTTTATAGATGACAATTTGAGTGAAATACCAGCTTTTTGTTGCACGCTGAGGGGGATCAGGTCCTGATTACAGCTCACTTTATGCTTGACCTTTATTTGAGCCAGTGCAGAATGGAGTCGGGAGCGATTCTTTAACATCAGGGCCTTCCAGCTACCTCCACATTTTAGGCCCCGGCCGATAAGGAAATCATAAACCAAAACCTATTTTCAAAAAGAGAACATTCCATCAACAACGATGACAATTATCAGTTTAGTAACAAAAGTTCACTTTTAAAGTTTTTAAAACCTGACCTCAGGTCTTTAACAAAGTAAAGCTTAAAAATGGACACCTTTTATTAATACAATATACAGTATATGGATTACCTATTATGCAGGGTGTAAGAATGTATGCATTACACTCGTCTCTATTTGAATGTGCAGGTTAACACTTATTATATTAAAGAATAAAAGTGGTTAAAATGAATAGAAGACAATACAGGAACAGTTGGAGCAGCAAGAAAGAAATTCCAAATCCTACAAAATATTTAAATGTGACTGATTTTAGTTGTGTTAGTTATGTTCATCTAAATATCACAGTTCTATTACAGAACCTTAATGAAATGCGTTTACTTTTGATGTAAAACAATAAAAACACCCGGCACGCGGACTGCTCGTGTAAACGCTGGAAAGCAGCAGTCCAGATGTTTGAACCTCTGTCACTGTAACTCTAAAACATAGGTTTGATTTCCGCTGACGCACCGACAGGGGGCGCTACCTTGGCTAAATGAGGGCGCAGGCGGCTCCCTCTCAGCAGGCCGGTCCTGTCGATGACCTCCTGCAGCACCGCGGAGAACCTCAGAGTCTCAGACACCAACGCCAACAACTGCTTCACCTTCTGAGGAACAAACAGAACGACTCCAATAAAACAACACACACTACATACACACTCACACAGCACAGTACACACTCGCACAGCACATACACACTCACACAGCACAGTACACACTCGCACACTTTATACACACTCGCACACTTTATACACACTCGCACAGCACATACACACTCACGCAGACACACAGTACATACCTCATATTTACTCTCATACACCAGCGTCTTCACTGCGCCCTTCTTCTGCTCTACTTTCTCAAGAATCTCTGCTGCTTTCAGATACAGCGCCATCTTCCTCCCTCACACCGCCATCAACATGCAGCCAACCACGTGCCGGGAAAACTTTTTCTGCAGTGTGCTCGCGCGTCAGCTATATAACTCACTGTCGCCCTCTGCTGCACCGGAAGACATATTTTCTCATTGCGGTGAGGTCACAGCACCTACTACAGAAACAACACTGTCCCGTGTGTATCTGCCCCCCCCCCCACACACACAGCATGACTAGCTTTAAAACATATTACAACTTTTATTTAAAAGTTATTTGTGTTCTTATTAATGTGAATAAAAGTACATACATGTTAGTATATATAGTAGACAGCGGCTGTACATTATAGAGGCCGCGCTAAATATTGATATATTAGTGATTTATTGTCGAATCAAAAAAACATTTTAATAAAAACAAACGGTCTCTGCTTCCTATCCAGTCTGTCCACAAGATGGTGCTATGAAAAGGTTAAACGTAGTTAATGGAATGTGTGTCATGTTTGAACATGTATGATCCTTTCATTAGAGTTTGCAGAACACACCTGCATGTTGTGTAGCGTTGCCATCCCATCATCACACAGTGATCACAGTGATAGGAGCTCGCTGTCAGTCACTTAAGTCAAATGTATACCAGTAGGTTTCCAATATACAGTTTACTTTATAAATATTCTACAATGTGAAATAATCAACATCATTATTTAAATATAAATTGTAATCAAAGGCGTGGTCCAAAATATATTATGGCAATAAAAGGCTAGATGTTAGTTGTAGACAATTTAGAATTAAAATTATAAAATATAAAAAGTCGATATACTGTGTCAGATGAACAAGTCCACTGTGAGACAGTAATACGTTGGCAAAGCCAGTTTGTACCCATGAGCTTACCAGCATACAGCCATAAATGATTACACAAACATACACCTCCAATATCAGTCCTAAATCACTGCTCTAAACTCAAATCTAACTGAACCAGAAGTGTGCTTGTGATTTTGTGTAGAGACACGTCTTGGCTTGTTCCTGTGCTTTAACTTAAGTTGTTCGACGTGTTTGACAGGTTTTGAAGAAGGACTGTGAATCGGCTGCTTGTCTTTGTTTTGCAAAAGCAAAAACTAAAGCTTAAAACAGTATTATTGGAACTGGAATGTGTTTGTAAATAAAAAACATGAAATAACGCAAAATCTTGGTACCAGAGCTGATATTCCGTAAAATCATCCTGCAGTTAAAAAACTAACTTGTGAAAAAATAAATAATTAAGCTTCACTGAAAGGTTCTGTAGTGAAATTCACAAACCTTGTATTTTAGCGTATGGCATAAACATGTGAACACTTTAATGATCTGAACATTAATTTAAACATAACATAAATGAGAGCCATCTGTACTATAATCTGATATTCTATTATAATATGATGTACTGTACATGCCTGTACATGTCTCATGTTCTCTTATATTTTTGGGGATCAACATGTAATCATTTTATTTTTGTTTTCTGCAAAAGATTAGCTTTTTTTTACCCAGACTTCAACACTTTAAGTATAAAAACGACTTTTTGTGTCCTGGTCTTGCTAAAATTCCATTCAGACAAAATGCTCAAAGTATATTTCAGAGTATAAAGAAGATGAAATGAGCACATCGACCAGCAGGACGAAGCCACTGTGAAAAAGCAGTTATGAAGGGGTCCCACTGCTGCATGCCATAAATCACAGTCTGCAGAAGCAAATCAAAAGTACCGGACCCTGTCACTGCCGGTTGTGTGCATCGGCTTGGTTTGTGAACTTAAGAGAGGTTAATGTGTAATTGTGTGCATATTACAGATCAGGTCTAAATGTGGATTAGATTATATAATGTGACATTTAAAAAAATGTTGGTGTGGGAATATAAACTTTCAATAATCTTTAAAATAAAGAAATAAAAATACAGGGACTTTTTCATTTAATACATGTAATATTTAATGACCCATTGAAATACCAAAATAAAAATGTGCAAAGATTTAAGGTCTATGGAATAAAATGTAATGATTTCAAATAAAGGGCCCAGTTGATTCAAGCGCTATTGACCAACTAATAATAAAGACTGTAAGCATGGGAACCAAAAGTACACCAATATAAATGTAAATACATGTTTGTTCAGCAATGTTATACAGTATATACAGTTAGACATGAATGCTCATAGACACACATATCCAAACACCTAGAGGCTCAAACTTACAGAGGTTTAAACTTTCAGATTTTAACAGTCGATTAACTTAATTTTTTTTTTTTAATAAAGTGTAGGTTGTGTAGTCACTGAACCCCAACCAGCATCAGTTCAGGCATGGCACGCCTGTTTAACACGGTGACGAAAGGACAAAATTCAAAGTGGTCCCTGGAATTAAGCAAATTAAGGAATATCCTTAAGGGTTCCAGAAATGAAAGATACCCCCCCTCCCCCCATCACTACTCTCTTACACATACATCTCTCTGATTCCTGTTGCCATGGCGAGGCCCATGTGGTCTAAAACCGTTGCTATAATGACAACTTTATATGGTACAATGATAATGGAGGATATGTAACACTGATATGACAGCAGTATTAAAAATTATATTGTAAGCAATAAGTACAAATGAGAATATGAGGTTATATAAATTGTGCAGCAGAACATGGGATGAACACAGAAGATGATAAAAAAAGACACAAATGAAATACTTGTAAAGTTTAAATAAAAAAAAAGAGCAAACGGTGCAGCAGGAATGAACACACAATATTCAGAGTGCCTTTTCTGTACAATGGCCATATTTACACAGAAATTTCAATGTTTTAATTTTAAACTGTTCATAATGAGGAAAAATATAAATCAGTTTAAAGAATTCATTTGAGGAGAACACAAACTGAGAAAAACACTTAGTGTCTAAAGGCCCCTACCGAATAATTAAATTCTGTACATAACTCAGGAATGATGGACAGTTTTAACAGTGATCAGATAAGTCTTGTGTTGAGTTGTTCTCCTTTGGTTCAGTCAGTTTTAAGATTAAAACTTTCCTGTGGAGCCCCACACTTGGTCTGGGGTGGACAGACTCGGGTGTCATCTTCAAAGAATCTGAATCTGAATCAGGCTTGGAGCTTCTGCAGCTCAGTAACAGGTGAGTGACGTCGCTGTTTCTCTTGCTCATAGCCAGATGCAGTGGGGTTAAGTTATCCTTATCTTGCACCTCCACCACATCAGGCCACCTCTCCAAAAGCACAGCAACCACCTCACTGTGCCCACTCTCAGCTGCCAAGTGGCAGGCTGTGCGCAGAGCGTGGTTGGCACTCTGAACATTGCTGCCCTCCTCCATAAGCATTTTCACAGTTGCCAGATGACCGTACTGAGCCGCCAGATGCAAGGCGGTGTGGCCCTGAGCCGTACATCCCTGAATGTCAGAGCCATGCTTCAGCAGGAGGCGTGCCGTGCTTGTGTGACCCGTCTCAGCTGCCACATGGAGTGGTGAGCGCAGGTCAGGACCGGCAGTTTGATTTACACTTGCGCCCAGTTCAACCAGGACACGGGCAACCCTGTATCGGCCAGTCTGAGCTGCCAAGTGCAGAGGTGTACGCCCATCAGCCATCTGTGCATTTATATCGGCACCCGCCTGCTTGGTAAGCAGCTTAGCGATGGTAGAGTGACCAGACCAAGCTGCCAGGTGTAATGGTGTCCACCCATCTTTGGTGGTGGAGTGGGCATTGGCAGTGCCACGACTAAGTAGCACACGTAACACCCCTTCACTGCCGTGCTGACATGCAACATGGGCAGCCGTGCGTCCCTGTGCGTCAGTCTCGCTGCCTAAAGCCCGTCTTTCCAGAAGTAGGCGTGTCAGCGCCTCGTCGCCGTTCTGTGCAGCAAAGTGTAATGCAGTGTACTGGTCCTCATCCTTTGCATTCACATCGGTACCCTTGCGACTCAGCAGGATCTCTGCGACTCCCCTGAGGCGCTTCTCAGCAGCCACATGCAACGGTGTGGCACCGTGACAGTCGTGCAGATTGGCGCTGCAGTTGTTGAGCAGTAGAAATTTTACAGCCTCCTCATTTGCCAGACCTGTGGCATAATGAAGGAGACTTCCACCGTTTTCGAGCCGGAGTTCCACATCCTGAGGTTGCAGGAGCTTCATGAGCTTGGCCGTGTCCTCGGTGCGAATAGCTTCACACAGCTTCCTCTTCTGTATCTCACTCAACTCTGAGACAAAGATACAAAGATGAAAGGAATTTAGAGATATAGGACCGTCAGAGACTGCAGTATTCTCAAATTTTAATATCTCATCTTATTATCAGCGCGGCACGGTGGCTCAGTGGTTAGCACGCTCTCCTCTCAGTGCTGGGGATTCAAGTTTCCATGTCCTCCCCGTGTCCGCGTGGGTTTTCTCCGGGTTCTCCGGTTTCCTCCCACAGTCCAAAAACATGGATTCCATGGTGCTATATTGCCCCGTATAGTGTGTGTGGATGTGTGCCCAGCGCCCGAGATGTTCTCCCCTGGATGGGCATGGTGTCTCCACTAGAGGATTAGCTGGAAGATAATGAGATACGTGTTGGTTTTACGTACCTTCATCCAGACACCCAGCTGTGAGTGGTGGTCTTGACCCCATGCGTCGGAAAACTCTGTTGATTTGCCATGGAGTCGAAGTTAAAGTCCAGCGATTCTCCGTCCATCAGTGTGTCCAACAGGATGGTCTCCATGTCACATTCGAAGCGTTCCACCGGCATGCCGTCCAAGTCGCTGGGTAGCTTTTCCACGTGCTGCATGGGGGGCAAGCCGAGACCATGGCCAAAGCTATTGCCGTTGATGTTCGAGAAGCTGAGTCCTCCTCCTGCAACTCCTGCCATGTGACCAGACCCTCCAAACTGCATCTGCATGGGCTTGGTTGACCCCACGTGTCCGGCGTGGCTCATGCTACTCAAAGGATGCAGTGCGTGACCATTTAAGGCCATGGATGTGGGCGGAGCCGGATTATGTATGCCATGAGAATGAGGAGGAATCCCGTGGCTACGGGAAGCTCCACCCCCCAAGAATTCGGCCCGCCCACCGGTGTACGTCGGCAGCATGCGCCCCCCTCTGCCGACCGGCTGGGATACCACAGTGTCTACAGAGGGCATTAGCTCCGTATGGTCCGTCTCATTCGTCAGGAGCTCCTTGAGAAGTCCGGCTGGACAGTTATACTGGGTCATGGGTCCGGGAGAAGCTGCAAAAGCGGGCTTGCTCTCCATCGACTGCAGGGACATGGAGGACAGGCTTCCCATGGCGGCCTGGCCATACGCAAGGCACTTGCGGTAATCCTGCTGGGGTTGCTGGTTGCTATACGAAGCGTATCCAGGACTGCCCTGCAGCAGGGAGGAGGGCGACGATTGGTTCGAGCTGACCCCCGGCCCTCCCGTCGATCCTGGGTTCTTGGGTGACAGCAGGTTCAGGTTGTCCAGCAGGTTCTCCATCATGTTCTCTGTGCTGCCGTGGCCCAGAGTGCTGGTCATCTCCGAGAGGCTCGGGAGGGTGGAGGTCATTTTGGAGGTCGAGACGGGCCCGGAGTAGACCATGTGCATGTCCGCGTCGGTCAGATCGTCCTGCTCGGGCATGAAGGGCGAGAGGCGGCCGCTGAGCGTGCTGGCGTTGGAGCTGGTGCGCGGCCGGATCGTCGTCCACACGTCCAGGTCGTCGTTGCTGTGGGAGTGGGGGCTTCCGGGCCACTTGTTGTACTGAGAGCCGGGACTGTCCGCACCGGCGTCGGGACCACCCTGAAGAGCCAGCTGCAGGAAAATAACACAACACGGACAAAAGTATAAGGACATACCTCTTAAGTAGTGCCGGTCTACCTTGGATCGGCAGGGGGAACCCTGTCCTGCGACCCCAGTACATGATGAAGCGGAAAATAATGGATGGATTTCAATCCCGATCTGGGTGGAGTTTGCATATCCTCCCCGTGTTTGTGTGGGTTTCCTCCGGGTTCATTCCACAGTCCAAAAATATGGATTCAAAGTAAACTGGCTGCTCTAATTTGCCTCCATCTATCTAAAATTGCCCCTATATATTGTGTGTAAGTGTGTGCTTGGCAATAGACTGGCGCACTGCCTTGGGTGTATCTGCCCAGCGCCTGAAATGTTCTCCCTGAATGGGCATGAGGAACTCCACGCAGCCCTAGTATATAATTAAGAAGATGATGAATGCATGGTTGGGTTTGATTCACAATACGGGTGGAGGTTCCATGTTCTCCCTGTGTCTGCAGTTTCCTTCCACAGTCCAAAAACATGGATTCAAGGTGAACTGGCTGCTCTAAATTGCCCCTACACGGTTAATAGTATGTATGCTTCTCAGCTTTGGAGTTCCAGATTTGCATCCCAATATGGGTGGAGGTTCCATGTTCTCCCTGTGTCTGCGGTTTCCTTCCACAGTCCAAAAACATGGATTTAAGGTGAACTGGCTGCTCTAAATTGCCCCTACATGGTTAATAGTATGTATGCTTCTCAGTGTTGGAGTTCCAGATTTGCATCCCAATATGGGTGGAGGTTCCATGTTCTGGCATCTCCCCGCCATTCTGTTTCCCCCCCCCCCGATGGGCATGGGGAGCCCTTTCCCCCCCAGGATGATTAAGCAGAAGATAATGAGATGACATTAGTACAGGTTATTATAGGTGTAGATAATACACAGACCGCACACAAACACGTTGTCACGTTTATAAACACACACTTTTCATGTAATTATAATGCAGCCGTGCGGCGGTTCTGTTATCACGTGCGCTGATGTCACAGTTGCGACGAAATTGATTGCGAGGCGCCATCTGAAACTTAGACTTTAAGTGAGTTTCAGCCGTTAGACGACTGTACGACATCTGGGTCTGGACCGCGGTCCATGTATTAGTGACCTCTAGTGGAGGCTATGTGTATGCATTCTCTGAGCAAATGCAGTGATTTATTGGTGTTCAATTCCATACAGCGTTCAGTGGCGTTGGGACACGTGCGTTTTCCGAACTGAACAATAAAGCGGTGACGTCGTTGGCGTGTTGCTAAGGTAACAACGTTTGGGATCTGAGGGTTCCTGGATTCCATACTATGGCTAAACCGTACGCCAAGGCACCCAACCGCAATCGCTCCCCGGGCGCCGTATACAGGACAGTTTCACTGCACGGATGGGTACCTTCTTCTTGGCCGCACGCCCTCTGCTCTTGCCGAACTTGCCCGTGTTGTCCATGGACGCGGCTCGACGACGGGGAGACTTGCCGTTCTTCCCGCCCTCTGGATTAAGCATCCACCACGAGCTTTTCCCGGTTCCCTCGTTCTGCACCCTGACGAAGCGGCTGTGCAGAGACAGGTTGTGCCTGATGGAGTTCTGAAAAAAAGAGAAGGGAGAAATCCGTTATGAGTCGCAGTCGCCCGGCTTCCAGCGGATTCTGCGCTGATGGGAAATCAGCACACTGCAAATCCTCCGAGCAGCTGGTTTCTATTCAGCTCTGGATTTTCTCTTGACCTTTCCTTTCTTCATGCCCTACATTCTAACTCGACACCCCTCCGGCAATAAGGACAGGACCACTCAGTCGTTTTATGAATGTAGACCTGACCACGCGTACTGTATGAGCTTCAGTTCCACTGATCATATAGATGGACTATGTAGTTCTACAATGACATTTCGTAGTCCATCTGATGCCCTACATATCTCGTTAGTCTGCTTTAGTATGTTCTCTGATGATCTGGACCTCCACTGGAAGGTATCAGGGTGGTGGAGGGTTCTCGGTACTGCAGTGATGCTGGCATGGTGGTGGTATGTTAGTGTGTGTGTGCTGTTTAGAACATACAGGGGGACCATCATCCACCACCCTAACAACACCTGCTCTGAGCAAAGGGGGCAAACAAAGTATGTAGAGTAACATGGACTACAAAATGAAACTGTAGAACTACAAAACCCATGGTAAGTGGTAAGGACGTTTTTCCAGAAATGTGCGACTGATCGAAACAGTTCCCTGATGCAGGAATTTGTAGAACATTGAAAGAATTGTTTATGTAAAGCGGAAAGGGGGTGGGGCTCCATTGTGCGTATTCCAAGGACTGGCAGGGAAAGGGGGGGGGTGGGGCTCTTTAGTGTGTATTCCATATAGATAGACAGATAGATAATGCAAGCCCTTTTGTTCTTTATTGCACTATTATAAATTACAAAACGGGTAGTTCCAGTCCTTAAATCTGATTGGCCGAGCCCTTTATTTAGCCGTGACATTACTGCCAATCACACACACCTCTGACCGCTTCACATTCGTATCCATGTGCAATGTATATTATTTTTCTGACGTCTTTATAAACTGCATTCTTCAATTTGGCCACTATATGGCAGTATTTGATAGAGATAGTTAGAGAATAAACGCATTTATGAATTAAACTTTTTTTTTTTAACTAGTACGATACAACACTCAAGGTTGTGTATTATTGTGAATAAATCACGGGAAAGAAGTGTAACGGCACTCCGCTATAAGTCGGGCCTAATAACCCCTCTTTCCCGTGATTTATTAACGATAATGACGCCTTAAAGCTCGATTACCCCAAAGATTCCACCTGCCGGTGCCACCTGATTGGGCCCAATCCAAATTTCCAAAACACTGACCATGTCAGAGACACATCAGCTGTCCCCCAAGGATAGCAAAGCAACATCCCATATTAAAAAAAGCATCTCTATGTGTTTAACCTCCTAAAACGGAAGGCACTTAACCAAAGAATGAAAGGCTCCGCCAAGACGCTTCGGTCATCCAAACCCGAGCCAAATGACGGAACATGGCAGACAGTGGCCGAAGTCAGCTGTTCCAGACAATACTGAAGAAAAACAGACTATTTCAAGATCCATGTCCTTCCAATAATCTTATACTTGAGGTCAAACCGTGAACGTCATCCAAAACCAAAGTTCCTGAATGTAGTCTTCTTTAGAAAAAGGAAGAAAATGCATGTAGAGTAACCATGACGACGGACGCATGCATTACTCCAGCCATTAAATCTGGAATGAGGTATTTTTATGTCCTGGTTTAATGCAGAAGTAAACAGACAGGTACGGGGTGGGATGGGTCTGTGGCCCAGACGGTAAGCTATTTATATTCCATGGTCATTTACATTCGGACGCTTTTATCCAAAGTGACCGACAAGTAGACATTAATATCTCAACTTAATGGCTTTTTGGCAAACATCTGTCTCAAGGACCCACAACCCCCATTTGAACCCACAACCCTTGGGTTGCTAGCCCAACACCCTAACCCTAACCTATTACCACTGGTAGCATGATCATGGTTTGTTTATCTGGGGCTGATGTGCCCTAGACTTTCTACTACGGTTGGGGGGAGGCATCCTGGGGAGAACATTTCACGCACTGGGAAGCTCCATCCAGTACAGGGCGCCACCAATCCATCAGAGGGCAGATACTCACTCACCCAAACTATATAGGGGCAGTTTAGAGCATCCAATTTACTTTCAATCAGGAGGAAACTGGAGAAACCGGAGGAAACCCATGCAGACAAGGGGAGGACATGGAAACTCAGATCGGGATACGAACCGGGAAACTCCAATGCTGAGAAATGGACATGCTAACCACTACACCCCATTGCCACCCTTTCATTATTCTTCAGCTTACCTCATGGTCCTATGCTTAACCCCTAACTACGGGTTCCCCATTCTGGGAGAACGTTTCAGGCACTCGGCAGATACCCGCAGGACAGGGTGCCAATCCATCATCGCTTGTCACACATTCAATCACATACACACACTATATAGGGGCATTTTAAAACAGCCGATACACTTTGAATCCATGTTTTCGGACCGTATAAACTGAAGAACCTGGAGAAAACCCACGTGAACACTGGGAGAACATGCAACTCCACCCAAAATGGGATTCGAACCGGGAACACATTCAATTACAAACACACACACACTATATAGGGGCAGCCAATTCACTTTGAATCCATGTTTTTGGACTGTGGAAGGAAACCTGAGAACACACAGACACGGGGAGGACATGGAATCTCCACCCAGATCAGGAATTAAACCCCACCGTGTCACTTGTATGTAATGTAATTTTAACAGCTGATTGGTTTTGCCACGCGTCCGTTAAAACGGGTCGCATACCGTAGAGCTTTCAGAAAAGACTGTAAAAAGGACTTTCCCAAAACTTATATGAGAATACATGAAACGAGGCTGAGGGTTCGGTCTGAGGCATACATTTAAAAGGAACATGTATATTAAGACTTCAAATGTATATTTTGGGCTGAATCCCAAGTTGGGAAGGTAAAGCAAGCTTTTGGAGGGAAATGTAAACTGAAGATTCCTGAAGTGTGTGGAAGGCGAAGCTGAGGGAGGAGGAGACGGCGGTGGGAAATACCAGGACAGAACTCTGCGTGCTGTGTTCGAACGCTCTGGCATACGAGAGCGTCTGGAGTAGAACAGCCAGACTCAGAGAAGCCCAGTTTCCTGCTTTGGGTTGTGCGTGTGTGTGTGTGTGTGTGTGTGTGTGTGTGTGTGTGTGTGTGTGTGTGTGTTTTGAATCAAGAATGAACTAATGGAACACCAGGTTCTTTCTGTGCCATTACATAACTTATGTGTGCATGTCTCTACATCTATATATATATATATATATATATACACACTGTATGTAAATATCCATCCAGGAAAGGTGGCCAATCCATCGCTGGGCACACACCCAGGCGCGCGCGCGCGCACACACACACACACACTATATGGGGCAATTTAAAACAGCAAATTTACCTTAAATCCATGTTTTTGGACTGTGGAAGAAAACGGGAAAACCCGGAGGAAACTTTTGGGACACGGGAACATGAACATGGAAACTCCACCCAGATTTGGATTTCAACCAGGAAATAAAGAGGGGCTAAGGGCCAAGAGGCGAACATGCTAATTACTAAGCAACCGTGCCACCCCATATGTATTTAATTGGAAAATAATAATATATATACTGTATGTGTGTGTGTGTGTGTGTGTGTGTAATTAAAGTTCAAACTCTAAAACACATATATGTCACAATAGATGACCTTGGTCAGGCCGTCAGTCCATCGCAGTGCAGACCCACATATTCACACACACGTTTCCATTAAAGGGAAGATTATGATCTTTATTTAATCTGGTTTACCGGTTTTTGGTTACCTAACGGCCTAAACCCCACACAAACACTGGGAGAACATGCAAAACTCAACAACTGCCATTATTTTCCTACGGTAAAAAATCAAAACTGCTTTGCTGCAAGGAAACAACGCTACCAATAACGATGATGATGATGATGATGATGCTAGCGTAGTGGTTAACACGTCCGCCTCTCAGCGCTGGGAATCCCAATCTGGGTGGTGTTTCCATGTTCTCCCCATGTGGTTTTTCTCAGGGTTCTCCAGTTTCCTCCCAAAGTCCAAAAATATGCATTCAAGTTAAACTGGCTGCTCTAAACTAAACAACCATCTATATACTCTGTGTGTGTCTGTGTGTGTCTGTGTGCCCAGCCATGAATTGGCACCCCGTCCTGGGTGTATCTGCCCAGCGCCCAAAACCTTCTCCCCTAGATGGGGATGTAAAACCCTCACCTGAACTCACCAAATAAGAGAAATAAGCATAAAATAATAATAATACAATTCATTTATTACATGTGTAATGAATCCTTGTTGTATTCATGTATACCTTTTTAACTTCTTACTACTGCCCCCTGGCTGCTGGGAATAAGTGACGTTTCCAATGGTGGGACCAATAATACTTCTTCTGAATGGTCTTACATCTCGTTCATCAGTCCACTGTGGAAGCAAAGTGCTGCGTTGCAGAGTTAGTGGAATCCCTTTTCCTGTTTGGCTAATCGTTTATGTATTAGCCGTGAAAGAACACAGGAACCTCTGCATTCCATCTAATCACAGTGTTCAAAGTTCAAACACAATCACAGCCACTGGGGTCCAATCGCTGAGGAAATGATGAACGTGGAACTGTATGTTGTCCCGTCGCACATTCCTGAGCAAGGTTACCAAACCGCACGGTCCCGGTGCTGCGCAGACGTTCTAATCTCGGCTCTTCAACAGTACCGCCATTCCATAAATACCACCACAACCAGTACGAGTCGTTTCACTCAGTCCATTTGGGCCACAATGGTTCTTATCTATCAAAGTGGAATGAAAACACGACGTAAACAAACTCCAGACAACATGTTCCTCTATCTACAATCCTAAAGTCCCACCGTCTGTTTATCAGGGATGCAAAGCTGTAGCTCTGAAGGGCAAGAGTCCAGCACATCCTGTGTCTCTGCTCCAAACTCATTGAGTCAACAGACTCATGTTCAACATCCCATAATTCAAGAATCTATGGGGTGTTCTCAAGAGGAAAATGAGGGGCACCAGACCCAACAATGAAGAAGAGCTGATGGCAAGCATTAAGGAAATCTGGGCATCCATAACTCCCAGGCACTGTGATGGCATGGGCATCAAACCAGGTTTTGGTGCTTCTGGTGGCATGGGCACCAGACCCAACTAGAAGAAGAGCTGACTGCAAGCATCGAGAAAACCTGGGCTTCCATAACTCCCAGGCACCGTGATGGAATGGGCATCAAACCAGGTTTTGGTGCTTCTGGCGATACGGGCACCAGATCCAACTAGAGGAAGAGCTGACGGCAAGAATCAAGAAAACCTGGGGCTTCCATTACTCCCAGCCAGTGTGATGGCATGGGCATCAAACCAGGTTTGGGTGCTTCTGACGGCATGGCACCAAACCCAACTAGAAGAAGAGCTGACTGCAAGCATCGAGAAAACATGGGCATCCATAACTCCCAGGCACTGTGATGGCATGGGCATCAAACCAGGTTTTGGTGCTTCTGGCGGCATGGGCCAGGTCCTGCTGGAAGATGAACTCTGCATCTCCATAGAGATCCAGAGTGACCCCCTCTTTCCACCCACAGTTCCAAAACATGTGACCAGGTGAATTGTCTTCTCCAAATTGCCCCTATATAATGTGGATGTGTGCGCGTGTGCACCCAGTGGCATAGTGGTCAGCACATCCATCTCTCAGACCCAGGTTTGTATCCCGATCTGGGTAAAATTTGCATGTTCTCTCCATGTCTGCATGGGTTTTTGCTGGGTTCCCCGCTTTACTTCCACAATCTGCAAACATGGATTCAAGGTGAATTACTTCAGGGTGACTATGTAAGGGGAGCAATTGGGTTCAAATAAATAAAAAATAAATTAAAAAAATTAAAAGTCGGCAAGTTGCCGGTGGAGCAAAACAAGTTCTACCAGAGGGAGCATTGTTAGGAATACCTGGCTGACCGTCCCTGAACCCAAGACTCTTTCCCAAATGTTGGACACGCCTCCGTCGTTTTTACCCCAGACGTGTCTGTGTGCGCATGCATGAGTATGGGGGGCGGGATTTTTTTTGGTGGTGTGAATTGACAATAAGGTATCCTTGTATACTTTAATTATTAATTATGAGTCCGCAATCTAAACCAACGTCACTGTAAAGGATACAATAAAGGATTGTGCCATTCTTGGTGGCTGGTTTAGGGGAAGGGGGGGGGGGGGGTGGGAACGTGGTAAACAGTC
>JAOUQT010300299.1:0-16168 GCA_025769995.1 Xyliphius kryptos | reverse complement strand
CCTGTTGTCTGTTCCATTTGCACAACAGCAAGTGAAATGGATTCACAATCAGTGTTGCTTCCTAACTGGACAGGTTTTTATAAAGTGTAAATTAACTCCAATGTCATCCATCTTCCAAAAACAACTTTCAACTTTTACATTGTTATCACGTTCTCGCCGTAGCGAAGCCATGTATTCCACTAGTAATTATTAATTATCATGGTTCACCTGGTTTCATACAAAGGCTAGCAATTTTACATAAACATAAAACCGACAATATCCTCGCTTGACTTTTGGAATTCACTGATCATTCTTCTTACAACAGTACACACAGTATTCTTCACCCTCCTAGGCAAGTGACAAGGCACACAGCCATCTAATAATATGACTAATCGAACCCAAACACCTTCCTTTGTTTTAAGGACTTGTTCCTGTTCTCACAAGCCTACACACATCCCTGTGTTGGGACACAATCCTCCCATAACCTCCTTAAAGACAAACTTATACACAAACCTCCTGTTCAGATCAGATAAGGAGGTCTGCATTGCCCTGGTGCATCGGTTATCTCAGGAAACTTAACACTCTGTTTCTTTTAGGGTGAGCAAACCATAGAAGTCATGCCAAAAAGTATTATACAGCCATAACAATTCAGTATCTCATATCGTAATGCCAGCCTAATTTCTCATTTGTCTAAAAAACGGACTTTGCTTCTCATCTAAAACCTTTCAGACTTTGGCATTGTTGTTACAGAAAAATCAATGTAAATAACTTCATCTGTAAGTACGACATTATTTGATTAATGACTGTAGATGGGGATATAAAAGTTCATTCTACAGATTTTTTACAGGTGTGTTTCACTAATTTGATAATTTAGCAAGATAACGTTCTTCAACTCAGTCTTCATTAAAGTTTTCGGGAAGCAAAGCGGTGCTGTGGCATCGGACACATTTAGTCAGGTGTCCTCTTTGCTGTTGACATTCAGCTCACAGCATACCTTACAGCATTAGCTTCATGTTGGCCACCCCGCATCTTCCCCTCCACTCTATCCGTGCGCCGATTGCTTTAGAGCAAGCACCTCGCATCATTCCCTCCACTCTACCCGTGCGCCGATTGCTTTAGAGCAAGCACCTCGCATCATTCCCTACACTCTATCCGTGCGCCGATTGCTTTAGAGCAAGCACCTCGCATCATTCCCTCCACTCTATCCGTGCGCCGATTGCTTTAGAGCAAGCACCTTGCGTCATTCCCTCCACTCTATCCGTGCGTTAAATGAATATATACCAAGCTCCTCACATCTTCCCTTCCACTCTGCCCGTGCGCCGTTGACTATACAGCAAGTTCCTTGCATCGTCCCCTACACTGTAGATGTGCGCTAATTGCCTCCCACTATCCCCTTCACTCTACCCATGTGCCAATCGCTTAATGGCAATCATCTCACTTTATCCCCTCCACTCTACACATGCACAAATCGATATATGCAAAGCGCTTTGCATCTTTCCCTCCACAATACCCGTGCACTAATTGATATATGCAAAGCACTTTGCATCTTCCCCTCCACAATACCCGTGCGCTAATTGCTATATGCCAAGCGCCTCGCATCATTCCATCCATTGTAACCGTTTACCAACCGCTCTACGCCAAGCGTCTCGCATCTTCCCCTCCATTCTACCCTATCGCCAACTGCTATACGCCCAGCGCCTCGAATCGTCCCATCCACTCTACCCATGTGCCAATCGCTATACGCCAAGCGCCTCGTATCTTCCCCTTTATTCTACCTGTGTGCCAAGCGCTACAGAGATGACACACACCAAGCGCCTTATATCATATATAATGGAGTATCTTCAAACTATATTGAAATACACAACAGAGCTGTAAATCCTTTTTGATATATTTCTAAAAATAAATCAATCACATTTTTTAAGTGTTAGATATTAAGTTTAATTTAAAACAATTACCACACATTGCCTTTTCAACATGTAGAGGTTTGTCTTTAAGTGGAAATATTATACCTTAAAGATATTTAACTGAAGCAGGAAGAAAGAAACCGGACCTGACTTGAGATCTCCTGACAGAGTAATTAACGATTTGACGGTTTAATCATTTTTTTTTTAACAATGGCCATGTATTTTTTGTCAACATACTTTCTGTTTATCTCTTGCACTGGCATTAAAGTAAATGCATATTTTTATTAAGCACAACATTAACCATCAACAACTCAACAGTAGACTTTTAAAGTGCAATGTCAATGGGTTCATTTGAGTTTGCCAGTGTTTCTGGAAGAGATTTTCTGGCCACAAAACCCACAATGTGGATCAGCAAGTATGAGAACAAATTCTGCAGGAAAACAGCATGTGCCACTAACCACTCTACTCCTTCTTATGATAAGAAAACGCCATTTATTAGCATCCAAATCCAAGATCTGGAAGGTTTATTAAATAAACCCAAATCAAACAAAGACAAAACAGATGTGAATACTAAGAGTTCAGTAGACACTGCATAGTGTAATTATAAGCTTCTGACACCTGTCAAGAGCCAAAAGTTCCCACATGTCTTTCAAGCGGTAAACCAGCAAGACCTGTTCCAAGTGGAGGGAAAAAAAAACAAAAGGGATAAAATGACTGAGAAGGAAAAGAGACAAATGAGTTCTTCCAACAGGTTTTCACCTTAACACATGCACTGATCTCTCACTTGACTAAATGAACATTTGATTATGTAAAAAATATATAGTATCACAATGGCTTTTATTTAACTCTACTGTACTATACTGAGGATGGAAAGTGGTATTAATAATAAAAGACAGTAGTGCTTCACAATTGCAATACTGTTATTACTTGATGGAAAAAGAAAAATGTTCATTTCTCTGTCAAATATTTCCTCTTACAACTATATGAATAAACATACAACTTAATTTAAACCTACTTTACCAACATACACATCTTTAAACAAAAAGTGACAAGTTTTAAAGAATAAATCTGTATTAAAACAAGTTTCAAACAAATTAAAACTTGAATTGTACTTAGTCATAATATTTTACAAACATGCCAGTTTCATAGCCTCATGGCCAAGATTTTAATGTCTAAGCACTTGTATGCTCTATCTGTATCCCATATGCCAGTATTTGCTGTTAGACTCTACAGTACCCTGTAAGGTTTAGTGGGGTGGGGATAATTCTGCAGTGTTGTTTTTTTAAGGATTGGCTTAAAAGCTTTCCGTTTCAGTGAAGGTAAATTATAATGCTTCAGAACATTAAGACATTTTAGATAATTATATACATAGGGACAATTTAAGAAGAGCCCTTTTGTGTCCGGTATTATTACTATTACAGTACACAATGCCCGGTCCCATAAGATATATGGTTGGGGATTTTGGTGTGGAAGAAGTTCTCTCGCCTGCACAAAGCCTTGACATTAACTCCACTGAGTACTTTTTTGGATTAACTACAACAAACATTGTTAGCCAGACCCTCTCATCCAACATTAATATTTGATTGGAAAACGAATTGCATAGTAATGTCAAAGTATTATAAAGCGGGTAGTGCAGGTCTTTAAATCCGATTGGCTGAGCACACCTCTGACCACTTAACATTCATACCAATGTGTAATACACATTTTTTTTTGAATCATAAAGTACATATTAAGTGTAATTATTGATTAATGTATCAACGTTTTAAGGAATTGGCTAAAACTGGACTGCAGTTTTTGATTGCTAGAGAAATCGGAAACCTGTTACTCAGTGATCAGTATTCACTTTAAAAAACATTGCTTAAAACCAGTTTATAAATGATTCTGCTTTCAATAAAACACATCAATGAATGTAACCTTGCTTTTTTAGTATTGTGTGTTTGTAACCGTTTTATAAAAGCAACAAACATCTCTATGCTATTACACTCATAAATATGTGATAAACGAGTGGCTTAGTGGTTAACACTTTCGCCTCTTAGCACTGGGGATTCCCGATTCGAATCCCGATCTGGGTGGAGTTTCCATGTTCTCCTCGTGTCTGTGTGGGTGTCCTACACATTCCAAAACATGGATTCAAGGTCAATTGAATGCTCTAAAATTGCCCCATATAGTGTGTGTGTGTGTGTGTGTGTGTCCAGTGATAGAGTGGCGCCCTGTCCTGAGTGTATCTACCCAGCGCCTAAAAGGTTCTCCCCTGGATGGACATGGGGAACCCCACACAATCCTCATTAAGGATTAAGCAGAAGATAATGAATACATGAATGAACAGCTGATAAACACTCTGCACATAGACAAATCTGTACAAAAAAAATATTGCCTATGTTGCTCTTTATTGCTTTGTACTACAAACACACACAAAACTTATTTTAATACATGCAAACTGTACATCAAATTGTAATGTAACTAGAGGGTTGCCATCCATCCGTAACCAAATACCTTTAATTATACTCTGCTCAAAGAAATAAAAGGAACACCTAAACAACACAATGTAACTCCAAGTCAAGCACACTTCTGTGAAATCAACCTGTCCAACACTGATTGTGAATCCATTTCACTTGCTGTTGTGCAAATGGAACAGACAACAGATAAAAATGAGAGGCACTTAGCAAGACCCCCCTATAAATGAGTGCTTCTTGGTCCCTAGTATAGAATTAAGATAATAAGATGAGATCAGATATTTCTTAAAACGTTTGGCTCAAAAGGTAAACTCTTGATCAACTAATTAAGCACTGACACCCAGTGAGTATAGAATTCCTCTCAAGTATTTTTTATTTCCATATGTAGGCTGCTTATTTGCATTATATCTGTAAGCGTCTGTAAGTCTTTCAATCTACACAGAGCAGGTACAACTACGTAGATGGGTAATTAACACACACACAGTTGCGGTGTGTTGTTGTGTTGCACTTGAGGGAGCGTTTGGCACACAGCGTTTTTGAAAACCTTGTACACTCAATTAAATTGACCACTCAAAATTGACCTTACATTTCATCCTCATCTTCTGCTGCAGCAATGACCACAGGACTCTCTTCATAAATATGAATATTATTCTCAGTCCAACCAGAGAGATGATTAATCATTTCTGAGCACAACATTCACTAACGGACACCAATTTCAACGCAATGCTTGTTAAAGACGGAACAAAATTTCATGCAATAATACTTAAACAGTATGAAATACAAAAATCAGAAAGAGTATCTGTAATTACAAGGATACAATTATAATTGGGGCAGTCTAGCGGCGTATTGGTAAGCATGTCCGCCTCTTGATGGATCCAGGTTCAAATCCCTATCTGGGTGGAGTTTCCATGTTTTTCCTGTATCTGGGTGGGTTTCTCTGGGTTCCCTGGATTCCACCCACAATCACAAATCATGGATTTAAAGTGAAGTGGCTGCTCTACATTGCCCCTATATAGTGTGTATGTGCCTGTACAATGCATAATTTCCCTCTGGATAGATATGGGGACACCCCACCCCCATGATCATAATACAGAATTAAGCAGTCAAAATAATGAGATAGGGTGGCACGTGGCTTAGTGGTTAGCACATTCGCCTCTCAGCACTGGGTATTTTCGGTTCCGAATCCCAATCTGGGTGGAGCTTGGTGCCAAGTTCTCCCTGTGTTTGCGTGGGTTTCCTCCGCATACTCCGGTTTCCTCCCCACAGTCCCATAACATAACGATGGATTGGCGCACTGTCCTGGGTATATCTGCCCAGCGCCTGAGACACATCTAAAAAAAACCCAATTTAGACAGCATTGTCATTATTTTTCATCACAACTCGAAAAATTGTGACTTCTACAAAAATGCAAATAGGAAAAACAAAAGGGAAAATGTAAAAACAAAGAAAAGATTTAAAGATCCGAGCAACTTTTAATACATCTAACATATATATTTTATACACAATCCACAGTCAACCAATGACTTCAACTAGTGTGACATGAGATGAGTTAACCACACAACCCATTCAGACTGTTACTAATGTTGAATTATGTAATACACTTTTAACTCACCCTGTTTACTCTTTCTGCACTCAGTCTAAACAAGCAAAGCAGTCTTAACAATAGGTAATGTCAGGTGTACACATAGGATCTTAGTTCATAATGTCCACATTGTACCAACAATCAGCTGCAGAAACCCAGAGCAGAGCCACAAAACCAACCTAAATAAACAACACTTTAGAAAATTCTACACCAGCAACAACAAATTAAAAGCTCAAACAGCCAATTGACCAAATTCACTGCAATACATAATTATTTCCCCATAATAAAACGTTTACCTGTGTGTGGCCTTAAACCACACAGAGCTTAAAAATAATAGTCATTGTAAGGATTATCTATATGAAATAAAAAACAAAAATACACAAAAAAGTCCCGAACGAAAAAGAAAACAGGTAAAACTGTCCTTAATCAGGCTTTCGAAAATTCTCATGGCTCATCTTAACACTGCATGGGGATCAGCCATCAAACACGATATCCATTGACTGCAGCACACCAGCAGTTCTGCAGAGAGGACTATTAGAGTAAAGCCACCCACACTACTGGATCTGCACACCTCCAGAACCAGAAAGTGTGCAGGAAAAATTGTGTTTGATCCCTCACACAGTGGACATCCATCTGTTCCTGCAGTTCCTCAGGCCAGCGTTTTAGCCCTACTGAGGCTAATCACACTATTAAGAACAGTTGTGTGTGTTACACAATATTCGGGACATGGAATGCCATAATGCACCTTCTAAATTTATTCTGCAATATTATTGCTGTACTCAACACATCCACTTGACTTTCACTTTAACTCTACATAAATGCATGTTCACAGGTGTATGTCTCTGTGTGTGTGAGCGAGAGAGAGGGAGAGGGTAAAAGTGTGTGTGTGTGTGTGTGTGTGTGTGTGTGTGTGTGTGTATCAGATGAATAGGATGAGTGCCTGTGTCATTTTGTTATTTCTGTGCAGTGTAAGCTACCGCAACCAAAGGAAACATTCCTGTATGTGTGAATGTGTGAGCATACTTTGCAAATAAAGCACAATTCTGATTCTAATGTACTTTTAAAAATAAGGATTTAAGAAAATAGGATACTAAAAAATATTTTATGATCCATTTTTAGTTTACATACAGTATATAATTTGGTTTCATTCAATTCCTTCTCATTAAATGATCTTGTTAACGTTGTTGTCTCTGTAGACTGTATGTAACTTTGATTAGGGAGAAAGATACACAACTATGGTTTAATTTGCCAATTTAAGAGCCAGTAATTTAGTCTTAGAATAAAACATGACACTAATTTGTGTTTGGGGGGCTTATTAGAATACCGCAGCAGCAGCAATACATATAACCTTACAGTCAAAACTGCAGTCCAGGTGCTTGGCTCTTAGCTCAGTGTGTTTAACTTAATGTAAGCAAGCCAGACATCGGTGATGTCGCAGTTTTATTAAAATTTAGACTAAACTATTAGATTTAATCAAGTCTTTTAATCGTTGTTTGCAGTAAATATCATCAAAGCAAACCTTGTGGGCTGATATACAAGTCATTTGTTTACAAAAAAACATATTCTATATATACAGTGGTGTAAAAGTGTTTGACCCCCCTTATTGTTTCCTGTTTTTTGCATGTCATACTTTATGACGAGCAAAAGTATGTTTGGGACCATCAAACCAATTTAAATAGTAGTCAAAGACAACACAAGTAAACACTAAATACAATTTGTAAATAAAGGTGTTTATTATTAAGGGAGAAAAAAATCCAAACTGGCCCTGTGTGATTGCCGCCGCCCTTGTTAAAACATACTATAACTGTGGTTTATTACACCTAAGTAAATTGTCTCTAGCCACTCCCAGGCCTGATTATTTCCACACCTGTTCGTAATCAAGACATCACTTTGTCAGACAGGTCCTATTTAAGTGAAGTCCACCAAAAGATCCTTAAAATCTACACATCATGCCGAGATATAAAGCAATTCAGAAACAATTGACAAAGAAAGTATTTGAGATCTATCAGTCTGGAAAGGGTTATAAAGCCATTTCCAAAGGTTTGGGAATCCAGCAAACCACAGTGAGAGCCATTATCCACAAAAAGTGAAGACATGGAACAGTGGTGAACCTTCCCTGGAGTGGCCAGCCGCCCAAAATTACTGCAAGAGCCCAGTGTCGAGTCATCCAAGAGGTCACAAAAGACCGCACGACAATGTACAAAGAACTGCAGGCCTTACTTGCCTTAGTTAAGGTCAGAGTTCATGCCTCCACAATCAGAAAGAGACTGGGCAAAAATGACCAGCATGGCAAAATTCCAAGAAGAAAAGCACTGCTGAGCAAAAAAAAAATTAAAGCTCATCTAAATTTTTTCCCAAAACAGATATTGATGATCCCCAAGACTTTTGGGAAAACATTCTGTGGACCGATGAGACAAAAGTTGAACTCTTTGGACGGTGTGTGTTCCATTACTGGCATAAAAGAAACACCGCATTTCAGAAAAAGAACATATCAACAGTAAAATATGGTGGTGGTACTGTGATGGTCTGGGGCTGTTTTGCTGCGTCTATGAATTCTGCTGTCTACCAAAAGATCCTAAAGGAGAATGTTCGACCATCTCTTCGTGCACTCAGGCTAAAACTCTGAATGTCTGAAAAAAAAGCAAAATGAATACATTGGAGTGGCCTAGTCAGTCTTGACCTGAATCCTATTAAGATGCTGAGGTATGAACTTTAAAAGGCGGTTTGAAAATCTTCTAATGTATCTGAATTAGAATAATTCAACAAAGATGAGTGGGCCAAAATTCCACCAGAACTCCATAAAAGACTTATTGCAAAGTCATCACAAATGCATGGTTCATACAGTCTTAAGAAAATAGTATCTTTTTTAAAATGTGTAAAATATCAGTTATAACACTGCTGCATGTGTTTTTAATCCTATCCCAGTACTAACTAGGTTAATATCAGTAAAACACCAAAATCAGTTCAGCACAGAAGAAACACACGTTCATACTGGGAAGAAATTCATCATCTTCAATTGGTCTGACACAAATCTATGGACTGTGGAAGGAAAACTTAAACTAGCAAAAACTCATGCATACAATAGGAGAACTTACAAACTCCACACAGAAAGAACTATGATGACAGCGAGTACTTTAATTCAATAGCTTCTTGTTGTAAGAAGATCTCTCTACCTCCTTACGGTCACACATGATCAGTATTACAACATTTAATCAAGACAGGAGTCAGGAGACGTCTTTATATCAGTGAGAGCAAATGCACAGAGACATGTTCATTTAGAAAAGTGTACGTCCACATGAAAGCATCTCCTTACAGCATCAACACAGTGCTTAAAGAGTGTCTTATTTTATAACCCTGGAAAAATGCCAAGTTAAAGAGATCAGCAAGAACACACAGAGCCCTTCTCTAGAGTAACATGACACTAGAGTAACAACTGTAGTCCAACACTAATCTAGTAAATAAAATGATTAAAATACACCTTGTATACTCAATTAACACCTATAAGTAGTAAAAAAAAAAAAAACACTGTCCTTTAATGCTAAATTTAAGTTATAAGTAGACTTATAAAGTAACTTTTAACACCTTTTTTTCTTTCGGCCTTTACATTTACATTTAGTTATTTAGCAGACGCTTTTATCCAAAGCGACTCACAAGGATCCCAACTTGGTTGGGATCAGAAAACAGGGTTGAAACAAGACCCCGGAGCAATGAGGGTTAATGGTCTTGCTCAAGGACCCACATTGGTAACTTCAGTGGAACTGGGATTTGAACCCCCAACCTTGTGATTGATAGTCCAACACCCTAACCACTGAGCTACCACTCCCTATTAATAACAGTTAATTTAATAAAGTGTCCTTTTTGTTACATTTGTTATGACACAAATCATTTTCAATATTAAATATCGATGTTAACCTGATTTTATAGTTATGCAGTGTTTTCTTTCTGTGTAGTGCTCAGAAAAAGAGGTACATATAAACTGTTCTGCACACAGGCCACCGAGAGAACCTCCTTTTTTAATATTTTTTTTAAATTTGTCCTTTCATGAAAACCTTTACATAGTCATAAAGCACTTTCCTTAAACCACCTACTATTACCCAGATTATACATTCTGCCTTGTCTTATTAAATGTCGTCTAACAAATACTAAGTGAATAACTTCTCTCTTTCTCTCTCTGTCTGCATGTCTCTTTATTTGTGGCTCATTAGTCAGTTCTTTCACCGCCTCTTGCTTTTTAAATCATCGCTGATGGGTTTTATGAATCCTACTGTGTTTATTGTTAATATTATATTTAGGAGTTAATTTATTTTATTTTTTATCATCAGTTATTCCACTTCTTCTTAGTGGCATATCCACCTGAGTTTGAGCAGTTTAAAGGGCGCATACAGTGGCACGGCAACCCAGCACGGGGTGATGCCACAGTTCTGCTACTGAATGCAACACTGAATGATAATGGCACGTACAGCTGCGCTGTCCGCAACCCACCCGATGTCCATGGCTCCCCTTCAGACACCACTCTCACAGTCAGCCCCAGGAGTAAGTCTCATTCCTTAGCTTTTTTTTCGTCCTTTTAAACTAGTTGTGCTGTGCAATTTGAAGACCAGTGAAGCTCAGTTGCTTTTAATTTGTTTGATCCTATGTAATTTCATTTTTTCAGGGCTAAAATACTATTTTGGAGCAATGCAAATATCAACTTTATTTGCTGATATTTACTTAATTAATATGTTTAATTCTCAAAATTTGTGAACCCGCATAAATACTGATCATTGGGTTGCTATCATATTCATAAAAAGATTAACACCTGGCCCAAGAGGATTTATGGTGAAATGTTATATATATTTTTTTATTTTATCAAGGGATTTTCTTAGCAAATTTACAGCTGTAATAATTATAAACACTTTTACGAACATATGATATTTCAATTTTGCTTATATCATATGGCATAAGTATTGAGACCCTTTTTGTGGCACTCATATTCAACTCACATGCTGTCCATTTCTATTGATCCTTTTTGAGATGATTCTACTTCTTAATTGAAGTCTAGCTGCGTTTAATTAAACTGATTAGACTGAATTAGGAAAGGCACACACCTGTCAATAAGAATCATAAGGTTGAAGAAACTGCCCAAGGAGTGCAGAGGCCAAGGTTACAAAATTTCTGCAGCATTCAAGGTTCCTAAGAGCACAATGGCCTCCATAATCCTTAAATGGAAAACATTTGAGACCACAAGAACTCTTTCTATACCTGGCAGTTCTGTAAAACGGAACAATTGTGAGAAGAGCCTTGTTGAGAGGGGTACAGAAGAACCCAAAGATCACTGTCTGAGCTACAAAGATACAGTTGGGAGATGGGGAGAAAGTTACACAAAGTCAACCATCACTGCAACTTTCCACCAGTCGGACATTACAACCGAGCGGCCCAATGGAAGCCTCTCCTTGGTGCATGACATATGAAAGCCTACTTGAAGGACTCCGTGACTATAAGAAATAAGCTTCTAAGCGGTATATGTGAAGAAATCCATGCACTGCTCCTTCCCTGCCAAATACAATCCCAACAGTGAAACATAGTGGTGGTATAATCATGCTAAAGGGTGTTTTTCAGCTGCAGACAGGACGACTGGTTGCAATTAAAGGAAGGATAAATCCAGCCAAATACAGAGATATCCTGTAAGGAAACCTCTTCTGGAGCTCTCAAGACTCAATACTGCGCCGAAGGTTCACCTTCCAACAATATGACGACAATAATAATTCACAGTTCTATTTTCCTTAGATTTTGGATGATTTAATTGATTTCTGCTGCTTTACACTTTGCCACAACTTTATTCCTGAACTGTGTCTAGTTCGTTCCTTGGATTTCATATTTGATCACTTTCAAACCTCTGAGGTGATCAGAGGACAGTTGTAATTAGACACTAAAAATAACTTATGCGCTTGTGATTGGATTCTACAAATTGACTGACCTCTGAAGGCCTTATTTACGAGTATCTGAGTATTTGTATTGATCCATCACATAATACTCAATTAAAGAACATTTAAAGGTTGTTGGAAGAAGATTAAAAAAATCATATTTTATCATAGATTATATCCCTTATCAAATATGGCATTGGGGAAGAGGAGACTGGTTGCCATTTCAAACAATGTGCTTTTATTCAACATTGCTCCAGCATGGAGTAACACAATTACATAGCAAAAGGACACATGACCCATTTCTCCAACATTGTGACCTCACCCCAAATTACCAAAACAACACGCATAACAAATCCCTGTGACCTGCACATCCCCAAACCCAACATCACTATTATAAAAAACATAAAGGTATGTGCCATAGATTTGGAAAAAGTACACATTACTAAAGGGGTGTTACAAATTTAGAACATTTTGTAAATTTTTTTTTTTTTCTTCCAGGCTTCTATCCATGCTATTGTTGGTTTGATCACTCACATACTGTGCCACATAATTGCCTAATAAATACAAATGATTTTGAAATCATTCTTTCTATTTTTTTAGAGGAAGGAATTCGGTTTTCGGATGTGGCCACGTTGATGCTGGTGATCGTAATACCATCGGTGTTGGTAGCCACAGGGCTCTTTGTAAAGATGCTCTGTCCCTGTGGCTCCACCCACTCAAAGAGTTACCATCTCGACCATCACTCACCCATAGAGATGACTGATGGGTAAGGGACAGTCACCTACTAATGTCATATATACATCCCATATATCTGTTTTTAGTGGTAAACAATACTTGCATTGCAAGAAAATGAATGGAAATATTTGTTTTTTTGTATGAGTTGGTCTTTAAATGTCTTCTGATCTTCATCCAAATCACAAAATTGCTTAATGTTAATCAAGAATGAGATGTTGTCAATAGTCTCATTATATGCACTGCTCAAAATAAAGTAAAAGAACACATCCTAGATCTCAATAACTGAAATTTTTCAGTTGAAAATCTTTAGTAGAGTACATTTACAATTATCAAAATGGATTTCTGGATTTGAAATCAAAATCAAATGATCCAACTTCAATGGAAATTGCACAATTTAAAGTGAGACTTTGTGTGTGTGGCCTCTATGACCTCCCTACAATGCCTAGGCATGCTCCACATGCTACCTCACTGGTGAGAGAACTGACAAAATGCAAATGTGACAAACATCAGCCAGAAAGGACGAAAACAGAGAAAAGGTTTGTGGTCACCACCTGCAGAAGCACTCCTTTATAGCTTTATGCCGTTGCTTAAGTGTATATGAAAATTATGAGCATTTATTTTTGCCCAGCTGTTTTGAAGTCGACAACTTTTTAACATTGCTTTTTTCCCTTTTTATATATTTTTTATTTTATTGTATTCATATTTTCATTTCTCATTTACTTTTTTGAATGTGTGTATTTATTTATTTTCCCCTCCTTCCTGACTTTTCTCCACTGCAGAGATGAGTACAGTTGCAAACATGTTACCGCTAAGAAGTCTGAACAGTGCTGCTGTGAGATGTACCTTCAGGTAACGGTCTAATCTTTTTGCATCAGCAGTCACTGTATCTTAAAAAAAACTTTTAATCTGTTCTCAAAAGCACATTTATAATTTTGTTTGTCTTTAAGTAATAATAATAACTGTGATAGCCTTAATAATAACAATTTAATACCATGTTAACCATGTGTTTGCTTGTGACTTATTACAGGACTCTAAAAATGATTTTTATTCTTATGAGAAGGACCAGCTCGAGACAAAGGAGTCACAATGTTAGCACCTGTTTTACTTCAGAGCTTAGTGCGTTGTGATGTTTCATTGGAATGAAGCTTTTAATGCTCTTAAGATGGAGCCACGTCTTCCAAAAGCTATATGGATCTGATCTTGAGTCAGCTTTTAGCGAAGTTCCTTTAACCACATTACAATGTAGAAGCAAGACTCGAACGGTGCTATCAACAAGCTTTCAATGGTCACATTGACTATATTTGTTTAGAATAATTATTTACCAAAACCTTGTTGTCTTTAATCACATAGCAAAATCATTGTAAAAAAAAAAAATATATATGTATATGTATATTCCTCAGTGAAGCGTTTTTGATATGTCCTTATGTGAACTCTTCAGGCTGTGGTAAAATCACTCTGGTAGTTACCAGTAAAAGTATACATTTTTGTACCCTATGGGAAAATAAATTCTACTATACACATTATTGGAATTGGGAAACAGCTTACCGACTTTAACACCGATCTAACACTTGGTGTGTGGTACAAAGTACTACTTGTACACACAATATGCAACCATGTGATAAAAAAGTAGCTGGTCAGCAAAATAATGCACTGGTCTGGCTGTTGGATTGTATTTCAGCCAAAAAAATAAAGGTTCCCTTTACATGGAAATTAAAGATTTTCTCTGTTCTTTTTGCTATAAAAAAGTAAAACAAGTTTCACAACGTAAGTGTTTCCTTGGAAAGAAAAAATTAAAACAATAAATACTTTTGTGTTCTTTTATTTATATTTAGGCTTTTCAAATTCTTGAGTGTACCACTACAAAAAGTGGCCAGCTAGTTATTTGATCTTTGCCGTCATGTCTGCTTAAATACCATGTAGATAAGTTCTCTTACAAATATATGTTCTAAAACCTCATTAAACATCGCATGCTATAGAAGTACCTTATAAAAATTGACTTTTTCGCTCATTTTTGTTAGCAGTTAATTAGTTATAATGGTAAATGGCTTTTGTGATCTTGGTGGTAATAAACTGGCTTCCTGCAGTTATAACATAAATCAAATGCAATCCATTTAAAAACACTTACACTGTACTTATATTACCATCGTGTGTTTTAAGAATCTTTCAAATTACCACTATATTTAAAATGTATTCCATCAGTGAACTCCTTGTCATCTGTGTAGTTCTCTAGTCAAATACGTGATCTAGCCCACTCGTATAGTTTTTGCAGGAAACATAAGAAACTGCAGACTGGGAACCCTGTATTCCCAAAGACCATCGTAAAGAGCCATTTTTAGAGCATGCCCATGATTACACTTGTCCCATGATCTTTGTCCTCCAGAAGATTATGATAATGCTTATCAGAGATCACACAGAATAAGAAAATAAACACTTATACACTTCATAATGTAAAAAGATCATGGTCATTAACCATGTGTTTCATGGATTCAAAATGCACAAGGTCCTACTGGAGGTCTAAAAATACTTTCTTAATACATGATCTCTCCCCCCAAAACATTTTTAAATTTGTTTGCTTATTGTTTAAAAAAATAAGAAGGTGAAGATTGTCTTTGTAAAGCCAGTTCAAAAGGATGGGAAAACCATTTTGGTACATCCATCTAAGTGTTTTGGGAACCCTTCTGGCAGCTCCATTTTTAAATCCTATGCCAGTTATAGAAATGAGAACACATGGATATAGAGTGCGTATTTCATTTCACAATATATTACCTTAAAAACCAGAGATCTGGTAAAGTTGTAGTCTAACTGGAAAAGGTCTTCCTGCACTATGGAACCACTAGCATGGTTTCAAAATAAGTATTCCTTTATTACCTGCACACAAAACTGTAATTGGTGCCAAACCAATTACATGCAAGTTTAGCAAACTTTGCTTTCCTTTTTTTTGCTCTTTAAATCAACCATATCCTAAAGTTTGTCCTAAGTAGAATCATTAATTATATTTAAGTGGTTTGTTATTAATTGCTAAAGCTGGAGATACATTGCACAACAAAAAAAATAATAATAATAATTATGGCAATAATTTTGAAAACCTGGATGAAGGAAACCCAAAACAATAATGGAAATGTCTGTCATAACTTGTCATAGTGTTAAAATATAGTAAACATTTAGAGTATGGGGGGGGAAAAATATTGATGTTCTTGTTGATAGTCCACTTAACCAGCAATGCTGCTGTTTTTGTCACTGGCTAGTGCTTGTAGCATTTACCTAAATGAAACCTGTTTGAATTTATTATTCTACATATTTATTTTTTTTTGAAAACCTTAGATGGCTTGATTACTACTGGCACAACTACAGGAAGCATGAGCGTTAGTATTACCTAGCATCCAATGTATCAGCAAACTTTGGCCATCTTAGAATGTGCAAATTATGAGTGATATGAGAGTGTAGCTCCAGCTTTACCAAAGTGCTATGTAATTATGGTCATATGCTTTGATTCTGTATTTATTTTCTATGAGAAATGCGATATATTGATCCTTCTGTAATTTTTTTTGTTGTTGTTCTTGCCTCTTTGCACCCTTTGATGACTTGCACAATAGCATGCATGTTAAACAACAG
>JAOUQT010300286.1:0-16173 GCA_025769995.1 Xyliphius kryptos | reverse complement strand
ATGCCCATCCAGGGGAGAACGTCTCGGGCGCTGGGCAGATACACCCAGGACAGGGTGCCAATCCATTGCTGGGTACAAAGCCAAACACTCATACACACACTATAGAGGGCAATTTAGAGCACTCAACTTACCTTGCATCCATGTTTTTGGGATGTGGGAGGAAACCAGAGAACCCGGAGGAAACCCACACAGACATGGGGAGAACATGGAAACTCCACCCAGATTGGGATTCGAACCAGGAATCCCCAGTGCTGAGAGGCGAACGTGCTAACCATTAAGCCACCGTCCCGCCCTGACGTTAGTTGCCAATGGAAAATTATTTATTTAATGTTTTAGTTTCAATTTGTCATCACTGGATGTCCTTGCTATTTTAGTTTCAATTTGTCATTACTGGATGTCCTTGCTATGCAAGATTTTATATATGTAGTGTTCAAATAGTACACGCATCATCATAGAATCAATATACAATTACTGAATGTGATTTTATAGTTTAGAAAACACTTGTATTTTGTCATACCAAGTATGATAGAATGCAATGTGATTTCCTAAAAAAATTAGGAATGGCTGTTAGCATTTAAAAAACGCTGCAATATGCAAAACCCATACCCAGTGTAACTTCGTTGTCTTCTAGGACAGAGCTGAATCCAGAACCTGTGATGGTCAATTTAGTGCCTCCGTACAAAGAACCATATTTTGGGGAGACACCCGTCACTCGTAAGTTGTATTCAATGGTGGCATTCACACCCACACTGTGTTCAGAGATAAACATGAACATTACTAATGACCTATATTTTTCCATAGATGAGTCTAAAACTTAATGTGCAACTAAACAAAATGTATTGTATTGTTAACTTTACCTGATTTGTGGATAGCCTCTGTTCCCCACACAAACATTGATGTTGTAAACAGCTGGGGGGAGTGAGGGTAACTGACAGGTGATGTTGTCATTTGTCCACAACAACAGTGTACAATCGATCTCACCAATCAGGACGGAACTGCCGTTAGACTGTTCACCAAAGTTTGTCCCCCGGATTGTGAGAACTCTGAAACCTTTACCAGGTAACAAAAAGACAAAGTAGTCACAGCAAAAGGGTTAATTATAGGCCTAATAGTTTAACTATGGGTCAATTACAAGCTTCAGGTAAGAGACAATTTTAATTATAGTTGCCCTGTACTTTCTACCCATTCCGTTGCTTTAGAAACAGCAGGAGTTTTCAACTCAGTTTGTGCAAAGTAATAATTAAAGCCCATGCCAATTGTGTAAAAAATGCTAATGACTATGTGGAATTGTTTTAGGGAGTCACTGGAGAGGGAAAGCTTGTAACAAAGACATCTATTTTAGAATTAAATGACAACAGACTTTAAAAGATTAAGTGGTAACAATCCAAAGTGCATTCATAAAGCTTTATAAAATATTCATAACATCTTATAACATTTGTCATAAGCCTTTGTTAATGTACATAGATATTTATGATCATAGACACAAATTTGAAATAAGGTATTATAACCTAGTGACATAATGCATCATGATATGAATTAATTTAAGCTTTTAATTCTTTGGATGTTTACACATTCTTACTTAAAACAAGATGATTATACTTCACAAAAAATCTGTGAAGAGAATTTATAAGCTTTTATAAGTCATTATGTACTACTATGTATGCTGTCTCTTTTAAAGAGGTAATTAATGACAATACTATTTTTGCCTGTAAAGAGAGCTTATAAGCATTTATAAACAGTTATGAGCACTTATAAAGTCATTTTCAGGAAATGCATTTGTCACTTGTCTTGATAAGTTTATGAACAGTTAAAATATATAATTTATAATGCATTATGTCACTTTGTGTCATAAAGCCTGATGGCATGTTCCTTTAACATTATATGAGCGCGGTTATGTACATCCATGGACAATGGCTTATGACAAGTATTATAAAGAATTATGAATACTTTGTAACATTTTTTGAATGTGTTTATAATCAATCAATCAATCAATCAATTAAAGCTTTATTGTCATAGTGGCACAGTAACGAAACATTTTACTCTGTACCTTTAAATTTCTAATTTGCTGTCCATGCTGGATGTCATAGTGCAAGAATGAAAAAGTAAGTAGAATAAAAATAATAAGTGTGTACATATTGTGAAGTACACATTGTGCAGTAAAAATGCATCATGAATACCGGATTCATAAAAAGTGTTGTCAATTTAGTTGATATGATATACTAAATAAATACAAGAATACTGTATAGTGCATCCAATGAGACTAAAGAGTCTTACCAAATACAGTTGTCGTCTGTGGACTTAAACCAGTGATTATAGCCGTTAAGTTGTTGTCATATGTGTAAAGATTTGTTGATGTAACCTTGATTTCTCCCATTTGTAAGGTAACAGTTTTTGGTCCTTCTGATCCCTGAAACATTCACATTTACATTTACATTTGGTCATTGACACTTATGTCCAAAGCAACTTAGTATCCTATTTAATGGTTGGGGTCAGATTACAGGGCTACATACAGAATCCCAGGAGCAATTAGGGTTACGAAAATACATAATTAATATAATACATGAGTTTCAGAGGACAGACTGTCAATAACACAGATGCCTGCTGAAAAATGATTACATGTATAGAAATTAAATAAAAACAATTACTTACAGCAGGCACTCTGCACTGGATCTGATTGAGATCCACATTAATAACAACACACGAAGAATTTCCAATGCTGACAACAGTGTCATTGTTAAAACCATATCCTGAGATGGTCAGGAGTGTCCCCCCTATTGAGTTAAGAAACACAGTGAAGAATAAAAATGAATGTTAAAGCAACAAGTAACTATAGACATGTTAAACCATTATCTATACCTATAAATTTTAAAGTTCCCACTGACTCACTTACTCATCACTAATTCTCCCACTTCCCAAGTACCTTAATTGGCATTGTGATTCCCTATCATGTCTCTCAAAACTAAGTACTTCTCACCTTCCTACCTTTGTGCGATATCGCCGTCAAACGCAAGAACACACACAAACACACACTATACAGGGCAATTTAGAGCATTCAATTTACCTGGAATCGATGTTTTTGGACTGTGGAGGGAGACTGAAGAACCCAGAGAAACCCATGCAGACACCGGGAGAATATGGAAACTCCACCCAGATCAGGATTCGAACCGGGAATCCCCAGCCCTGAGAGGCGAACGTGCTAACCACTAAGCCTTACCTTATGTCCTTGAAAAAAATAACTTTCCTAAATTTGATCGTTCGTTTGATTTCACAATTGAACACAAGACCCCTCCAGTATCACATTGGGGCTGTTCCAAGTACCTACAAGGCTGAAACATGGCACCGTGATTACCTACCACGTCCTTGGAAAAACAGGTTCTTACTTTCCTACATACTTTTGTTTATTTGCTATCGCCTTTGAATACAACATCTCGGATGGATTGGGGTCTTCACGAGTATTTTCAATATATAAACTTCGTTTCAATATATAAACTTTCACATTGTTATCAAGTTCTCCATCGTTGTGAAGCACGGGTATTCCATTGGTCATCATATGTGATATTATAATATTTGTGATTATTTAAGTTCTAATGTTTAAATAACAAATAACTGATAGAGATATAGTACAGTGAAATTGGTTTTATTATAACAGGGTGATGCAGAATATACCATACTGTAAATTATTCAACTGACTAATCAGTTTATATCATTTCATAATTTAGTTTTTGTTACATTAGATGCATTCATACCAGTAACACTGCCTGCAGAGGGTGTAATGGCGGTCACTCCCATCTGATAAGTAAAGTTGAGGACATTGCCACCTTCATAACGTGCGTAGCCCAATGTGGGAAAACTCACTGTGACTGTGTATAATCCAGCACTTGCAGGACCAACTTTACATGTTAGAGATGCATCTATTACACAAATAGTTAAATTAAACACGTTTGCTTTGGCACCACAATAATCCACAGCAGCTACAAAGACCAGTACTTACTGGTAACCTGCAGAACTGTGCATGAAATATCTCCAATGTTCACCGTGGCATTTCCATCAAATCCAGATCCAGCAATGGTGATGACTGTATCCAATGCACTGGCTCCTGAAAGACAATAATCATTAAGGGAATTTTTCATTCATAATTAGACACTGTTTGAGTTCAATATTTAGGTTTTACCTTTTTTTGGGGAGATGTGCGTCACATTTGGTGTTTTAGCATCAGACCAAGAAAAGCTGCAGTCATTTGAACATTTTGAAATAATCCCATTGATGAATACTTGTACCTGAAATTGCACGTGGAGTGTGCATGTTAGCATGCTTTACCTCCTTGACCCCTAGTTAATAACTTGTTTTTCACTTGTATCTAAAGACTTTAAAGATTAAAATAAAATAAAGATGAAAATATTTGTAAAGCATAAAACTATTTTTAATGACATTGTTTTTACAACAAAATCCTAATTACTGTCATGAATTAAAACTGTTAAACATGGGTGGCATGGTGGCTTAGTGGTTAGCATGTTCGCCTCTCAGTGCTGGGGATTCCCGGTTTAAATCCCGATCTGGGTGGAGATTCCATGTCCTCCCCATGTCCATGTGGGTTCCCCTGTTTTCTTACACAGGGGCTGTGTAAGTGAGTGTGCCTAGCAACAGACTGGCGCCCTGTCTTGGGTGTATCCCAGCGCCCAAAAATTTTTCCCCGGATGGGCAAGGGGGAACCCCATCGTGACCCTGGTACACGATTAAGTGGAAGATAAATGAATAAAGAAAATAGACAAAATATTAACATACAAAAACACAAACTACAACAATATTTTTAGTAGTGACCCACTCTAAGCTGCAAAATTTTGTAGGATTTTTCTTTCTTTTTTTATTTTATTTAAAATATATATATATTTAATTAAATACAAAAAGATGAGGTGGAACAAAAACACCAGTGCTTAAATAACTCAAATAATGAACCTGCGTCTTGTTTGTTGGTACACGCAGGAAATCTCCCATAATGCTTTGTTTGAAAAGACCTCCTTGCTGTGTAACCTGTGCTTTTACTGAGGGGTTGGTGCCCACTACACCAGAGTCATTAATCTGTCAAGAAAAAAATGCAATAAAGATAACATTTTATCAATTAAATTCAATGTGACATTAAAATACAGAAAACATCATCTGACCCCCAACATCAAAGTAATACCATATTAAATTAAATTATTACTTGTATAAAACTGAAAGAACATGTACATAACTCCAAACAGACTATGACTCAAAATGATTTTCAAGAACGTCAATTACTAAATCTGCATCAAATGCTTTTTCTTATGGCGGCAGATGCAGAGCTGATTCAATACATGATTCAAGGATTCTAAGGCTTTGATATATAATAATATAATAATAATAATACTTACATTTATGCCTCTATTATTTTACTATCTAATATATTATTATATATTATTTTTGTTTATTAATTAGCATTTTGGCAATGACATACTCAAGATGTTATAATAAAGTGTAAAGTAAAGTGATTAATTTTGCCTACAGTGCTTACACACAGAGGAATTTGTCCTCCACATTTAACCTATCCGTGCAGTGAAACACACACAAATACACACAGTGGTGAAGTGAGCACACATGCCCGGAGCGGTGGGCAGCCTTTTATACGGCACCCGGGGAGCAATTGGGGTTAGGTGCCTCGCTCAAGGGCACTTCAGCCACGGTACTCGGTGGGACCGGGAATCGAACCGGCGACCTCTAGGTCACAAGGCTGGTTCCCTAACCGCAAGCCTACAACCGATTTCCAACAGAGGACGAAACAATTCTCAGAAGAGTTGTCCAGGAGCCAAGGGCCACTTGTGGAGAGCTTCATAAAAGACCTGGGATCGGCAGGTACGATCGTTTCAAAGAAAACAATAAGTAGTGATGCACTCGACCGCCACGGCTCGTTTAAAGTTTGCCGCACGACATTTAGACGAGCCTGTAAAATACCGGGAGAATATAGTCTGGTCAGATGAGACCAAAATTTAACTCTTTGGATGCCATGATGGAGGTGGGAACATCATGGCGTGGGGCTATTTTTCGGCATACGGTACTGGCAGACTTCAAATAATTCAAGGAAGGACGGACGGAAAAATGCAAAGAGGCGTTCTCGATCAAAATCTGCCGTCGCCTACTAGGATGATGAAGATGAAACGTGGGTGGACTTTTCGGCGAGACGATGACCCAAAACACACACAGCCGAGGAAACTCTCAATTGGTTTCAGAGAAAGAAAATAAAGCCGCCGGAACGGCCCGGCCGATCACCCGACTCGAATCCGATAGAAAATCTATGGAAAGAACTAAAGATCAGAGTTCATAGAAGAGGCCCACGAGACCTTCAAGATTTGAAGACTGTTTGTGTGGAAAAATGGGCCACTTTTTACACCTGAGCAATGCATGCGACTAGTTTCTCCATACAGGAGGCGTCTTGAAGCGGTCATTGCCAACAAAGGGTTTTGTACAAAGTATTAAATAATTTTCAGTACACATAATTACACATAATTTAATTTTTGGACATCTATGTGTGTGTGTGTGTGTTTGTGTGTACTGGCTGCTGTTAAAGCTTTAATTCTATAACACGAGGAATAAAAAAATAAAAAACAGATATTAACTGTCTGATCTGACTGATTTTGCTTTGCAGCTGCGACAAGCATGAAATGGATTGATGCCAAAATGAAGGTATGTTCAATTAATATGGTTTTATTGATAAATTGTTTTAAAACCTTTAAATTTATATAAATGAGAAAAAGTATAGTCAAGAAAATACTGGAACTAAATATAATGTTAGTTCCTATAGGAAACAAATGTGTGTTTGTTTGTTTGTGTGTGTGTGTGTAGGAACTAGGTGTGACTGACAACCCCAACTACAAAATCACCTTCATGCTAGACAGTGGAGCCATGATCACGGTACACACACCGAAAAGAGGGGTGGTGGAGGTAATGCGTCAATCTGTCTAAAACATTTCAGACATTTTATCAAATGATCTACTTGTTTATTTGTGATTATTGTCTTTATAATGATTTTAAAAAAGTTAGGAGACTTAGAATTAGAGCCACAGTATCCATTTTGAAGTGTTAGTGTCAGAGTTAATTGGATGTTTTGTTTTGTATTTATAGGTGTAATGTAATATGCTTTCAGGTAAAGCCTCTTGGAGTAATTTGGGGAAAGTACGGTGAGTTTTACAACAGGAGGAACACCATCATGTTTGATGACATTGGAAGAAATTTCCTTATGAACCCACAAAATGGACTGAAGGTACAAATTGACAGAAATGCACCTAAAACGTATTTTTTTTTACTCCATTTTTATTGGAGTTATATTTATTTGTGATTTAATGGTAAGGATGAGACATGAATCTGCAATTAAACACAATTAAAACATTACCATTTACTAAACGTAAGAGCATCTCCACATCATGATGATGGCATGTATTAGAAAAATCATACCAGTAGTCTTATCTTTAGACTTCCACAGACGCTATAAAAATTAAAAAAAAAAATTCAAAAAAAGATCGAGTTAGATCTAGTTATGCCAGAGCGAGTTATGCGCAGGGTTGATGGTACTACAGTTTAGCTGGTTCTTCCCAATAATACTGACTTGTGTTGTTCACTTATTTGTAAGTCACTTTGGATAAAAGAGTCTGCTAAATGACTAAATGTAACTGAAATGTAAATGTAGAGTGGTGCCAATACGCACCAAGTGGTGCCAATACGCACAAAACAAAAAAGTTCCACTCTTTTCTATTTACTTTGTCCTTACAAGAAAATAAAACTAGGTTTCTATCAAATAGAAATGTACATTTTTGATAGCACAATGAATTTTGATACGATCACGTACCATTTTTCTGTTGTTTTGTGTATTGACAGAAAAAAAATGTTTATTAAAAAAACGACAAATGCCCCAATGTTTGTAAAAGCTGTAAGGTTCTGTCCTGTAGATCCGGCCATTTATGAAGGCCCACCTCAACAGAGAGAAAGATAAGGAGCTTCTGAAACTTTCACATTATCTAAAAGAGATTGCCAAGCTAGAAGACTTCTCAGGACTTAATCACAAGCATTGGGAACGGTGAGTATAATTTTTAATAATTCTATTTATCTTTAAGTTTAAATCCACATACCTTTGCTTACAGCAGACACGTCCAAAGTCCAGGCCAAGGGGAAATCACAGCCGGCGGTCAGATTCCAAACAGCCTGGGCTCTTCATATATGTTATTTATAGTTCACTAGCTCTGTTAGAATAAATGAAGAAAAAATTAAAACGGGTTTTCCAACTTTTTGTGAAAAGGGCCAAATTCTATAAAGATGCTCGGGAACCGTTCCTTCATTCCTTCTAATGTTTTTTTCATCACAAAAGTTACATAAAAAATAAACACCTTGATTTAACAATTGTATTTCATTGTAATTACCTTTACTGGCAATGGCAATGTAACTGAATATGAGCCACACAGGCATAAACAACTGTAAAGTGCAATTCTTTCATATCTGGAGAGTCAGATGACATTGAAAATTCTGTATTAAATACCTTAAATTTAGGAAATTCAAATTTACGGTCAAGCAGCTCCTCTGTCACGTTTAAAAAAATCAGTAGTTGTGTAGATGCACACTGCAAAAAAAGTTAAACCTTAACATGTCAGAAAATCTTAAAGTGCAACAAGTCTTGTTTTTGACTTGAGTAGATTTACAAGTAAGATCAATAATGTAGTCTTTAGAAACTTTTCTTATTTTAAGAGATCATAGCAGGAATAATTAACTCTCTATATTGGCAGATAATTTTGTTTAATTTATGTACCTTTTTTTTGGTTTATTTAAAAAACATGTAATAGATTTTTTGCAGTGCATTCATGCTTTATTACAGGCTAATGATAATCAAGAGTCACTCTGGCTCTGAATATTAATCGAAATGTCCATTTTTAATGACACAGAAGTATACAGATAGTATAAGAATGGAATTACATTACATTTTTTTATGATTTATTCTGACAAGCCATAATTAACACATTATAAGACTAAAGACTACAGTCTTAAAATCCCAAACGGACAGACTTTGGACATTCTTGATTTAAAATATAATTCCACCTTTTACCACATGATGGCAGCACCATTCCAATACTATCGAGTCTGCCTTTGAATCTCTGACATAGGTCCGATATGTCATATTCAGAGGCAGCTAGATGGCAGTGGAGTGGCTTTTGATGATTTCTCATTAGCCTGTAATAAAAGCACTGATGCGTCTGACACAACTACTGATTTTTATTTTTGAAGCGGTGCTGACAACAAAATGAACATGACGGCGGAGCTGCTAGACCTTAAATTTACTGTATTTTATATAGTTTATTTAAAGTCATCTGACTCCCTAAATATGAAAAAATTGTGTCTTTAGAGTTGTTCACGCCTGAGTGGCTTATATTCAGTTACACGGCCATTTTAAAAATAAAGGTAATTTTTATAATGAATTTTTTATAGCAGTGTGTATTTTTATATAACTTTTGTGGTGAAAAAATGTCAGAAGGAAGTATTGGCACCCAGGCATCTTTGCTTTGTCAAAGTTGGCCCACTTTGCAAAAAGTTTGGACACCCCTTGCTTATAATGAGGAGAGTACACTTTGATTCTGTAGCTCTTTTGCTATTAAAGCATCCTCTTAAGCAGCCATACACTATCCCAGTTGTATTTCGACATTTTGCTGTTTTGCTTTTAATGATTACATTTTTTAATACCCAACTCCACCAATGCAGATGTTTTTCAGGCCATGTACCAAATATTAAACTAATGCTGGCAGCGTTGTGTTTTAACACAGTGAGATTTACACATTTAAAAATGACATGAACTCCGTATAACAACCAATGAAATAAAAATATATTCTATATTTTTGCAGGTACCTCTCCAAGAAACAGAATCAGTGAAGCTTGAGTTTGCTTATTCTCAAGAACACGGTGCTGGACACCTATTATATGTTACCAGACCTCCTCCTTCTGATTTTCACCTTCATCCTGTCAAACTCATCCATTCATGTTTGGAGTGGAAGGCTGAACACATTACAGCCACAAAACAGGTTCTGAGCAGATTTGTTATATAGCAGCCATCGTAAAGGCTATAAAGTGTAAAATCATTTCCTTAAATCTTTTCCCCCCAATTTAATCAAAAGTATAATAAACTCGTTAGCTGCTTGTCGGGGGTGGGAATATTACTGAAAATAAGATCTGTCTTTTGGCATATTCATCACGGATTTCAGACACATTGTGGTGATATTAAGGACATTTCATGCTTGTAAAGTAAATCTGCCAAAAAACACCCAAATTTATACCAATTTACACTTCGTTTCGCTTTGCATCTTACGAAATCGCTAAATTCGACTCAAAACAAACAGGCTTTAATGACAGAACCAAACACTTAAACAAGGAGTAAATGGCAAACCTAATTTAAGAGCCATCTATGACCGAAGTGAACTCAATGTATCAAGCTCCCTAATACAAATGTCCTACAGTTTCATTCTTCTTACAAACCAAAGCCATGGTGTTTTTATTAGGTTTCCAGCTTTATCTGAGTTAACTCGTCCAGATTAGTTACTAAACACATCCTCCCTGATTCCTCTACAAACAAAAAATATTTTTTGTAGAAATACTCTACATGGACAAAAGTATTACAAAAATAAGTGGCTGGATGCTTGGTGTCTTTTGTGTTTAAATGTTTTTTTGTTTTAAACCTGTGGCTGAATGAAAGACCCGAATTCAATGATTAAAAGTTAGATCCTAATACTTTGCTTTATTTAGTGTTTAAGTCCAGAGATAGTCTATCACTTTCTCAGTATTTTTTACACACAAACTTCGTATCCACGTACCATCCGCACAACTCTGAATGTCATTTAAAGTTCTTTTAACTTTTTCGGGATATAAGCTGCAGTAAAAATTTACCAACATGCACATTGGCCTGGTCTGTAAATTACTGGGATTCGAGCACCCAGATAGTGTAGATACTAATGTGAATGACCTGTTTTTAAGGTACTGAGACAGTTGGTCATATCGATTGGTTAAAAAGGCCAGAACAGAAAATTATTACTGCTGTAGTTACATCGATATCCTATTGGATGTTCAAGGTGCCAGCACAGGAGGCTCATTTTCAGTATTCTGTATGTTTTCTGCATAATTTTACCACGAAGATAACATTCAAGAAAGCAGCAGCATGTGTGGTGGGGCCTGGATAGTAACAGCAATGTCATTGGGGGGAAAACAACATGGTGGGATTTTAATGCAATTGAATTCCATTGTGCATACAATTCCATCTGTAGAGAAAAAATAATGGCAAAGTATATCAACGTATATAAAAGTGTTTTAAAAATGCAGTACGGCAGAATTCGTAAATTTAAAATTTAGAAAATCAGAATTCAGTAAGACAGAATTGTGAGATTGCCAGAATTCAGAAATCAAAAGTCTCTCAAAAAATTGACTTCTAGGAAAGAATTCTAAGATCAAAAGTCAATATTTTGAGATTATAAGTCTGAATTCTGATTAAGTTCTCACAGTCAGAATTCTTAGATCAAAAGTGAGAACTATAAAAAAGATAAAAAATAACTGATTTCTGAGATACTTTTGCCTTTTTTTTATTTTTCTTAGTGATGGAAATTGGCTTGCATACCTTTATCAGTAATGTGAGGAGAATTACTGCAATATGAAAATGTTATATGCAATACCTTATACTATTCTAGATATACAGTCACTAAAAACATTTGTACATCCGTCCGGTCATCAGTTTAAGACTCAAATGTAAGCAGTGTGTTTGTATAATGATTTCTGCTCCCATTAACATTTAATGGCTTACAGAAGCCATGCAGCATTCAAAATGGCATTCACATAAGGTGAGTGCAAATCAGTCCAATAATTCTTTTCAGTGCAGTATTTTTTTAATCCTCACAAGGATTGTTTTGTTTCTTTATTGCATTAGTTAAGTTTACATTTCAGATATTGGACTAAGCCTCTAGTTCAAAAGAAGAGCTGTGTTAAGAAATTCGCACTGTAGTGAACAGGAGTCAGGATTTTATAAAGACATTTAAATGTTTACATTAATATTTTGTTTTATCTTTTATTAGCTTATAATTCATTTGTAGTGGATTTTTTTTGTTGGAATGTGTAATATTGATTTACCAGCAAATGAACAAATTTGGATTCTGATGAATATACTGACTTTTTTATTCATTTTTTGTTCATGCAAAAGTGTAAAACCTCATTATATGTTTTGTTCATGTTCCTTGCCCTGTTTTTTTGCCATTTTCAACATCGTAGGTTTGAGCACTGAGTTTATGGATGCACCAAAAATAAAGCAAACTTTTTAACGAGTGCTGAATTCTAGTTATATATATATTCTCAGTAACACTTAATTTCATTAAGTTTTCCAAGATTGTACTAGATCTTTTTTAATATTTGCATTGAATATTTACAGTAATTCAGTTATTATTGCTATTTACTAGAACAAATACCTAGGGCCATCTTCAAAGTAATGTTTGGAAAAGTATGATCTGTGGCAATGTGTTTAAAAAGGTTGTAATGTGATCAAAGATTAATGGCAATGAAATAAAACTGTTTCTCGTATGAGGCCAACATTTGAATTGAAAGTAGAGAATCTAAATGCAGTAAAAGGGAAGTGTCTGTATACTATAATATACACATAATATAGTATCTGCTTCTGCCTCTCTGTTTTCATGCAGAAGCACTCAATCACCTTCCACTGCCGCCACGTTCCACTATTCACTATTCATTTCCGAGCACAACACGGCGCCATCATCCATCCATTATTTTCCGCTTATTTCTCCACTAGGGTCGCAGTGGGGTTCCCCATGCCCATCCAGGTGAGAAAATCTTGGGCGCTGTCAGATACACCCAGGACAGGGCGCCAATCCATCGCTGGGCACACACTCACTCGCACACATACAAAAACTATACAGGGCAATTTAGAGCATTCAATTTACCTGGAAACAATGTTTTTGGACTATGGGAAGAAAACCCACAGGGGTAAACTCCACCCAGATCGGGATTCGAACCGGGAATCCCCAGAGCTGAGAGGTGAACGTGCTGACCACTGAGCCACCGTGAATACGGCGCCACCGTTCTTCTAAACCCATCCAATATACCGTACTGTGCACCACCCTACTACACTGCATGCGCTCACATCCAAGTTCAGCATGGGGCGGAAAACAGACTGTAGTTGCCCAAGTACAATAGCATTCGGAAGTTTTTGCTGAAAGCTGTTTGGTACGACATGTTGGTTGTGTGAGCAGACGAGCCTCCTTATAGGAAGGGAATACGCTTGCGCGAAAACAGACAGCAAGGCAGAAGCAAACAGACAGACTGCGCTCCACATCAATATAAATAAAAACATAAATATTTGTTCAAAACCTTAAATCTCCAAAAGTTCTTCACTGATTGCTTTGAAATTTTGACACGACATTGCATTGGACCACATACGTGTGGTACATATGAAACGGGTGGTTCTGGTACTTGTCTAGCCATGACATTATTTACAATAACCCACACCTCTGACCGCTTCACATTCTATAAATGCACCATATTAAATATATTGTCCTCCCGAACTTTTTTATAAACTGCATTCTGTAATTTGGCCACTAGATGACAGTATTTGATTGTTAAAGAAACCAGAAATCTTTTACTTGTGCTAGGGGTCATTAAAAAAATTGGATAATGTCGTTTATTAGCGATTTTGCTTTCAGTCAACGCATATATAAATCAAACTTAGTTTTTCTTATTAAAGTGTGTTGGTAACCGTTTTATAAAACCAGTAAGGCACTCGAGGTTGTGCATTATTGTGAATAAACCATAGAAAAGAGGTGTAACAGCACTCCGCCTAATAACACCTTCCAAGAACACCTCTTCCGTGGTTTCACAATAATGCATGCTCTCTCGTGCCCTATTGCTTTATTATATACTTTATTTTCATTTTGATTTTATTTCATGTGTGTCTACCCACTGCTGCACGGGTACAGTGAAGGAGAGGATGTGAGACGCTTGGCGAATAAAATGAATCACTGAATTCCATATTTTGTGAACTGTAACATTGAATAATATAGAGCTCTAGCCTAGAACTATTATAAATGACACTTACACCTACTGCATGCTCAAACAACTTTAATCTACATGAATAAGACATGTCATACATGTACATCATCCTCAAAAAAAGAATCAAAAACATTCAGGCTGTCAGTGTTTACATATATATGGTGTCAAAAGTTGCAACAGAAAGAAAATACATATAACACAGTAATTAATTATTTAAATAAATAATGATTAGAGTCTTTTTTTTTGATTGAAGAGGGAAATTTCTTTCAGGTCTGTGCAAGAGGAAATGTATTATTAATTGAGTGTATTTGATATTTTAATACATTTTAATAATTTACAATTCTTAAAAATATTTTTTGTTACATAAAATTTGTTAAAAAGACGGCAAACAAAATAAATGTCATTACTTTAGCGATTTCCTTTCCTTTCACATGTTTTTTTTTTTACTTAGCAAAAATCTATTTAAAATGACTACTTTTGCATAAGCTTTTGGCTAAGACTGTATATAAACATCTTACCTTTTATTTTCTTGATCTATGTTTTATAACCCTGTAGTTTATAAAAAAAAACAAGAAATGTTAGAATTCACACACATGAACAGCAGCTGCATTGTAGCATTTTATAAGACGGGTAGTTCCAGGCCTTAAATCTGATTGGCTTAGACGTTTTTCCAGACCTGACATTACTGACAATAAAGCACACCACGGACCTCTTCACATTCATAACAATGCGTGATTTCCAATGGATTTTTTTATATATTGTAATTTTTTTTTATGTAACTGTTCTGTACTTTGGCCACTGGCTGACAGTATTTAATTGTAAGAGAAACTCAAAACCTGTTACTTAGCGATCAGCGTTCAATTAGAAAACAAACTAAATTATGTAACGGATGAGCAGTTTATTAACGATTTTGCTTTCAGTAAACACATTTATGATCAAACCTTGTTTTTTTATTATAGTGTGTTTGTAACTTTTCTATAAAAGCAATCACAGAAAAAAGGTGTAAAACCTTTTTAAAATTTACATTTGGTCATGTAGCAGAAGCTTACAAGTATCCCACTTAATAATTAGGGTCAGAACGCAGATTCCATACAGAATCACTGAAGCAATGAGGGTTAAGGACCTTCATTCATTCATAATCTTCCGCTTATTCCTTTATGAGGGTCGTGGGAGGGTTCCCCATGCCCATCCAGGGGAAAGCTGGGCAGGACAGGGCGCCAATCCATCGCTGGGTACACACTCACTCACACAGCCACACACACATACACACACTATACAGGGCAATTTAGAGCACTCAGTTTACCTTAAAGCAATGTTTTTTGACTGTGGGAGGAAACCGGAGAACCCGGAGGAAACCCACGCAGACACGGGGAGAACATGGAAACTCCTCCCAAATTGGGATTCGAACCGGGAATCCCCAGCGCTGAGAGGGGAATGTGCTAACCACTAAGCCACTAACTTCAGTGGAGCTGGGATTTGAACCCACAACCCTTAGATTGCTAGCCCAACACCCTAACCACTGAGCTACCACACCCTTCCTCATCCCCTGAACCAGTATTGTTCCTAAACTGTCTCCTGCTGCTTTTGTACTAGCAGATTCATAAGCACCTTTTCCCACCAACATTCTCAGGTAAACTTAAGGCATCAGAAGGAGCACCACGCTAACAGAGCAGGTGAATGTGTTGACGTAAGTGTAAACAATAAGCACAGTGTATGTGCATGAACAGACTCACCTGTGCTGTGTCCATTCACTCCATACTAAATTAGTGATGTAATCCTGAGCCCTCACACAGAATGTGTAGCTCCTTTTGGATGAGACTTTATAAATAGCTTTATTCGTGAGGTGGACCTGAATAGAAATATATTTGAATATTTTTTTATTGCACTGTCATGGAACATTGGAAGAATAGCAATTCCCAAACTCTAAACTTACCAATGTTATGGCAAGAAATGTATTGATTTAATTATTGATGACTTAATGTGTGCAACAAAGTTTATAAGAATCTTATGAAATCTCATCTCATTATCTACATTTATTTAGTCATTTAGCAGACGCTTTTATCCAAAGCAACTTACAAATGAGAGAACACAAGT
>JAOUQT010300275.1:0-16174 GCA_025769995.1 Xyliphius kryptos | reverse complement strand
AATTGTAAATAAAGATTTCTTCAGAAACTGACATTTTCTTTTACTTACCTCTCAATCAATGCCGTCATCAGCATTTCTAACTTTAATTGCTCCCAGACAGCAAAAAGATCTCGGCCCGCGGCCCCCGATTTTCATCTTCACTTGGTTGGAGCACATACACACCAGATTAGGGTCACATGTAGGTAGCCCTGCTGACTCTTTACCAGATGTGGAGCAGATGAGCACACATACGACATCATTATAAAGTTTGGACATGCCTGGAGAAAAGAGAAGCAACAGGGGACGACCAAGAAAAACCAAAACCATATGGATGAGGTAACAGACATTAGAGGACATGAAAATGTGGGGGTGTCCAAACTTTGGACCAAATGTTGTGATTAATAAAATCATTAAAAACGTTTTATTACACATAAGTCTGGGTTTCCATCCAGCATTTTATTCAGATTAAGATAAAAAATAAACAGCCGTTAATCATTTCTTTGTGGTCCGGTGTAATCAATGTGTTTATTGTCGGGGGGTGTGGGAGGGGGGGTCCTTAATTATAAATATTCTTAACTGCTAGCTCTAGCAGGTACACAAACAGGACACAAAAGTCCAGTGCTACATGGAAGCTCACCTACTCAGAAATTCTGATGGTGTGACTGGAAGTCGTGTAGGGACCTCAGACAAACTCGCACGGTTCCCCCGACAGTCCTGCGATTTCAATTCCTTACCCTTATTACAAAGATCTCTGTGTGTCTGCAGTATATATGAGCCGTAACGTCGTATACTAAGTAATGTGTGTGTGTTCCAGATCTTCTGCAGCTTAATGTCCAAAGTCTTTGTTGATGGAGACAGTGGCAGTATCCACGGTGACGGCCGTGGAAACAGTGATTATGTGCAGTAAGATTTTTGACTCAGTGACCAGAGGAATGTTAAAATGAAGAACAAAAAAACATGCAGTTGTGTTACAGAAGCAACTCCTTGCCTAGGCAGCAAAATGATTCCGGCCCACCGGCCCACCTCTGTTTCATCCGGCCCACATGTCAGAGTAACAGCACTTGGGTGGAGCGCTCCTGGATGTGAGATGTGGAACACATACACACCAGATTAGGGTCACTCCTCAAGACAAAAGATAAAGGTACCAAGATAGCAAAGAAATTCCGGCCCACGTCACTTGTTTTCATCTGGACCACACGTTACTTGGATTGATGGGACTTGGTTGTGAACTGTGGAGTATGTACACACCACATTGGGGTTACGCTTAAGCCAAAACTGAGTCGCGTAAGTACCCACCAGCACACTGGCCCACCGGCCCACGTCACATTATTTTCATCTGGACCACATGTCACCTAGATTGACGGCAATTAGATGTGAAATGTGAACCGCATACACACTGGATTACGGTCACACTTTAGCCCAAACTAAATCACGTAGGTACCCATTAGCAAAATTATTCTGGCCCATTGGCCCATTTTAATCCGGCCCACATCTCAGAGTGACAGCATTTGGGTGGAGCGCTCCTAGATGTGAGATGTGGAACACATATACACCAGATTAGGGTCACTCCTCAAGAGAAAAGTCAGTCACACGTAGGTACCAAGATAGCAAAAAAAATACCGGCCCATGTCACTTGTTTTCATCTGGACCACACGTTACTTGGATTGATGGGACTTGGATGTGAACTGTGGAGCATGTACACACCACATTGGGGTTACGCTTAAGCCAAAACTGAGTCGCGTAAGTACCCACCAGCACACTGGCCCAGTCACACTTTAGCCAAAACTAAGTCACATAGGTACCCATTGGCAAAATTATTCTGGCCCATTGGCCCCTCGGGCCCTCATTTTAATCCAGCCCACATGTCAGAGTGGCAGCACTAGATGTGAGATGTGGAACACATACACACCAGATTAGGGACACGTGTAGGTAGCACTGCCGAATCTTTACCAGATGTGTTTTGGGACATGTGGACCTTATGAACTTTTTTATATGAGGACCACTTATGGCTCCCATATAGGTATCAGTACCAAATGTCTGTCCATCGTGGACCAGATGTGTCTTGGGACATATCTTTGTTGTGTTATGAGGACCACATACAGTGGAGCAGCAGTGCTGTTAACTCCAGCTGTGACCCACATCTGTATGGTACTTGGTTGGCCAGCTGTTCCCTGCTGGGGTGAGAATTATTCAGTCAGCATTAAAGTTCAGCTTCAGTTAAAGGTTTTCATTATTCACAATCAGACATCTATCCACAGAAGTAAACATACATATATACATATGCACACAGCGCCGTCTCACGTATACATCCATAAGGTCTAAACACCGACACCTATATCCACATGCATATATATATACATATCACTCATTCAGCCCCATATGTGTCTCAGCAGCACACGTGATCAGACGGTACTCATGCATCCTCGTCTTCTGAACCTCAACGTTCTCTTCTCCACAGTCGCTCTCCTGCTTCTGTAACACAAGGTGTGTGTCTCTGAAGGGTTGTGTCAGTGAAAGTGTACGTGTGAGTGAGGGTTCTGATTTATATCTCCGCCACTACTCCTCCTCTTCCTCGTCTTCATCGCTGAGCAGCGACATCTCTTCCTGAAGGCAGGATCGGAAGTGGCTGCTGAGCGACGCCACGAGATGCTGCCTACTCCTCTCAGACAGGAAGTTACCCTCGTCTGGGTAAATCTACACACCAAACAAGAAAACATGAATGAGCTGGAAAAACCTCCTAAAATTGGCACCCTGGTTTCCTACCATGTCCTTGGAAAAACTAAGTACTTCTCACCTTTCCACGTTTAATGGTTCATTTGATATCGCCATCGAACATAAGACCCCTTTAGGGTCACATCGGGGTCTTCCCAAGTACCTACAAGGCTGAAACTTGGCAGCGTGATTCCATACCACCTCCTTGGAAAGTACTTCTCACCTTCCTACGTTCAATGGCTCGTTCGATATCATCTCCAGTGTCACACCTGAGTCTTTCCAAGTACCTACAAGGCTGAAACTTGGCACCCTGGTTACCTACCATGTCCTTGGAAAAATAAACTGGTTCTCGCTTTGCTATATTCGATTGTTCGATCGCTATTAATTAATTAAACACAACACCTCAGATGGATTGGGGTCTTCATGAGTATCTACAAGTCTTAAATTTGGCATTGTGATTCCCTACCATGTCCATTGAAAAACTAAGTACTTCTCACCTTCCAACGTTCAATGGTTCATTTGATATCGTCATCGACCACGAGACCCCTCCAGTGTCACAGTGGGGTCTTCCCGAGAACCTACAAGGCTGAAATTTGGCTTCTCTATAATGTCCATGGATAAATAAACTGGTTCTCGCTTTCCTATGTTCAATTGTTCGTTCTCTATCGCCAAAAAACGCAACACCTCGGACGGATTGGCGCTTGGCGAGTAGCTACATAGCTGAAAATTGGCTCATTCCTTATCATGTTCTTGGAAAACCTTTTTATAAATCCCTTAAGAAAGCGCCTATATTAATTCCACATTTTAATTTCAGATGTTTAATCACCCCAAACTCTCTATAATAATACCTTCATTTGAAATATATTAACTCCAAACGCCATCACTCATTTAAAAACAACTGCTTTTCAACTTTCACCTTGTGATCATGTCCTCCACCGTAGCGTAGCGCAGGTTTTCAGCTAGGTGATTCTAAAAAAGCCTGTTTTCCAACATTTCGTTATTTCATTGTGAATAAAGTACCTGCATTGTGTAGTTGGCACCGACTCGTACCAGGTTCTTGATGAGTTCCGCTGTGTGTTGGAAGTGAATATTTGCTTAAAGAAAACACAAGACATTCGTCAGTAATAAAGGAACTTTGGGGTAACAGGTAGAATCTTTGTTAATAAGGTCTCTCACCATCTGCGGTTCCATGGATCAGCATCAGGTTTTGGTCTTTGAAGCCCTGCATGTTTGAGAGCAAGCTGGCGGACTGAAGAACAGACATTTATTTGACTACAGCGTATAATTAAGACCCGTTTAATAAGGACGTAGTGCTGACGGAGACATTACCTGGTATCTGATGTCATTCTGTAAGGGGATTCCGAGGTAACGCTCAGAGAACGCTGAGGCTACAGTGAAAATCAGTACGTGAACATCAGAATAACACAGAACCGGATAGATGTATGGAATTTATTTGTACGTATATACATTACCATGAAGCGTGAAGTCTGTTATGGGGGACATGGCCACAGCGCATCGAAACAAACCTTCACTGGACTTTAACAGAACCAGTGCTACATATCCTCCATAACCCTGCAAATAAACACAAATATCATTAAAGTATCATTAAAACACATGATGCTGATCGCTCCATCACGCCACCTGTTGGTACGAGGACGTTAGTTGATGTTAGGACCAGAAAACATGATCCAGTGGAAGAACTGCATTGTAATGTTCAGAACACTGGATCAGAACATCTCCAGAACCGCATCTTGTGGGGTGTCCTGGTCAGTAGGGGGCGGTATCTCAAGGGGGCCCGAGGTGTGGTCCGATCCAACAGCCTTGGTTCTGATAAAACAATGTCAGGTACACAGTGCAGCAGGTTGCTGTGGGTGGAGCTACAAAGTCACATAGCAGTCTGGGTTCCCATGCGGACCGCTGTCCAGTGCTGAAAGCACCAAAAATCAAAACCAGACCATGGATCAATGGAAGAAGGTGGAGCTCTGATGAACCATGTTTGCTTCTACATCAGGTGGATGACCGGGCGCATGTGGGGGGAGGGGCATGGTACCAGAATGCACCATGGGAAGAAGACAGTGTTCTGCTGAGACCTTGTGTCCTGCTTCCATGTAGATGTTACTCTGACAGCTCCACCTACTTAAACATCGTTCCACATTATGTTTCCCCTTTCATGGAAACAGTCTCCCTGATGGGCGTGGCCTCTTTTAGCAGGATAAATGGTTCAGGATGGTTCGAGAAGAACAACAACCAGAGGTGCTGACTCCGCCTCCAAACCCCGCAGATCTCCATCCAATCCAGTATGTGTGGGATGTGCTGGATGAACACGTCTGATCCATTGAGGCTCCGCCCCACAACATTCACTAACATCTTGGTGACAGATAGCACATCTCGCCTTCTGGGCTCTAGAGGTGGCCGGTATCAGGAGGTCAACTTGGTGATGATGTCATCCCTGATGAGTGTGTGTATATAACATATGCTATATATATTCAGTATGTTTTTTCTTACCTGACCAAATACACCGATTCGGTTTTGATCAATGTAGGGGAATTTCTGTAGATATCTACAATTGAACATAAAGAATATTTAGATGCGATAGGATTTATAAAGTAATCAATATCGATGAAAATAAACGTCTTACTCCAAAACAGCAACATGATCCTGCAGCTCAGTCACGCCCAGGCGGTGGTGAACCTCATACAGCATATTCTGCCCGTGGAAACCACTGCCCCTTCCATCCAGACGAGCCACGATCACGTTGTCTGAGCTCACAAGTACCGAGTCCCAGTCCACCGAGAACTGCTCATCCACCTGCTGACCTCCCGGGCCATTGTTTCTACCATACAAAGAAAGAATTCTCCTTAATAATATATACCTTTTTTATAAATTGTGCAGAACTTTTATAAATTGTGTACTTGTGCAGAAGTAAAAGCAGCGCCACCTGCAGAATGTTTCTGTTTGTACGGGGTCTATCTTACACAAACCGGTATGCTCACATGATTAACAGCAGTCCGTAACGTCTTGAGTCGGAGAAGTCCGGTGGGAAGGAGACCTTCAATGTCAGATCTGAAGAGAAAGGAACATCATGAAGAAAGAAGGAAGATGGAGACACCAGGCAGGAGAAGGAGCTTCATGCATGTGCTCAGGGAGGACATGCAGGTGATGGAGTAAGACATTCAGAACAGGGTTTGATGAAAAAAATTATGATCCACCATGGCGCCCCCAGTGGAAAAAAACAATGAAAGCAATAAAGAAGACGCTGTATATATAAATATTTACCAAAGTTGTCGGTCCTCAGAGGGATGTATTTCGTCAACTGGATCCTTTTGTGACTCAAAGCCTCTCTGAGTTGAGTGTTATTCTCCAAAAACACATATCCTGCACACACACAGACAAAAGGAAAAACACGTCACAGTCAATCGAAAGATCTGTGCAAGATCCCTGACAGGTGAGATGTTGGAACCGATGCAGATACTCACTGGTGGAGTTGAGTGTGTGGACGACTACTGTGGGAGCTCCAGGTCCTGAACAACATGGAGTGAGAGGTTTAATGTCACATCTGTGTCATTGACCATCATTATATCAGTTACTCCATTATTCAGGTACAGTGCTTTAAAATTGTGGACGCTTTAAAATTCATAAACTTCACCTAAACCTTCAGTGGATTTACAAACAAAGTCCCTACAGACCAATAAAAAGGGTGGAGTTAAACAAATGAGACACAAATATCAACCTTCAGGAGCAAAGTTATTCTGGCCCACCGGCCCACGGCCCCTATTTTCACCTGGCCCACATGTCAGAGTGACAGCACTTGGGTGGAGCACTCCTGGAGGTGAGAAATGGAGCACATACACACCAGATTAGGGTCGCACCTCAGACTAAAGTGAGTCACATGTAGGTAGCACTGCCAAATTATGCCACGTATGACTCAGATATAGGTATCAGTACCAAATGTCTTTCCAATGTGGACGAGGGTGTCCCCACTGCATGTGTCCTCAAATACGTACAATAACATGGTCCACTCTCTTTTTTTCTGAGGTGTAACTCTAATCTGGCGTGTATGAGCTCCACACCTCACATTCAAGAGCGTCCACCCAAGTGCTGCCCATCTGACGTGGTCCAGGTGAAAATAGGGGCCGCAGGCCGGAATTATCTTACTTTCTGGGTATGACATAGCAAAAATGAACACTATGCCTTCATTGTCCCAATACTTTTGGAGAATTTGACAGCTTTCCAAAACGGGCCACCGCATGCAATCAAACAAATGGAATTCCCAATGAAAGCCAAGCCGTGTGGACGTTACCTTTACAGTGCAGGATCACACGTTTGTTTGATGGACTGAAGTCAGCGGTGAAGAACGTACAGTGTTCGATCAGCTCACAGGTCAGACAGTGACGGAGAAACATCCCGTCTGTAAAAACACTGAACAAATAACCAGACCTCAGGTCATGATGTGGAGTGTTGGTTTATGAGTCGAACTCCTGACAGGATTGGTTACCAGCAAAGCAGAGTATGGACATGTATATGACACTGACCTGTACAGATGTCGACGTCTCGGGGATTTTTCGGTGCTCAAGAAGTATCTGTTCAGTAAAAAAAACAACTTAATTTTCAACCTGCACCTCACGTATGAAATGCTTTATTCCTTTTATTCACTTTTTCGTTCTGGTTAATAAAACCTGATTTACGACCCGATTGGACTCACATTATCTGCGACTTCTCATCAAAGGACAGAATCTGTGTCACCTCCCAGTTTCCCGACGTCAGGTGGCGCAAGTCATTTTGTTCCGCTCGAACCTGGGAGGAGATGAGCCACTTTTGGTAAATCTCCAAATGCAGACATGACCTCATCAATAGCCCATCGTGGCACAGGGTCATCACTGAGATGATGGAATAGAAGGTGGAGTCTGGAAATCGGCTCCACGGCATGGGACCCAAAGGTGGTCCTCATATGAGAACATCGATCTGGTCAACGTCCCAAAACACATCTGCTCCACGTTGGACGGACATTAGGTACTGATACCTATATGTGAATCAGAGGTGGTCCACATATAAAACAAAACATATTGCGGTGCCATTTCATGGGGTATGGCGTCCACGCATGTCCATTTTCTGTGAAGAAGTGGGTGAAGTTGGACATCTGTTTGTGAAGCTCTGACCAGGTCTCTTTCCTGCCAAGAACGCCACGAGATGGTCAACATGTCCCAAAACACATCTGGTCCAAATCTGCTGAAGATTTGGCAGTGCTACCCAGATAGCAAAATGGTCCTGCCCCCATTTTGGAGAACATACACACCAGATTACGGTCCCACCTCAGACTGAAGTGAGTCACATGTAGGTAGCACTGCCAGATCTTCACCAGATGTGGAGGAGATGTGTTTTGGGACACATAGACCAGATTAATATTCTCTTATGAGGATCACCTTTGGGTCACATGCCGTGGAGCAGCAGAGCTGTATCTCAGATCATGAATCAGTCGTATCTTAAAGACCTCGCTGACGTCCCGGTACCTTCAAGGCTGAAACATGGCATCGTGATTTCTCATAAGGTCCTTGGAAAAACGAACAGGTTCTCGCTTTCCTTAATAGTTCGTCAGCTATTGGCATTAATAACACCCTGGTTGGGTTGGGGTCTTGGCGAGAACCTACAAAGCTGAAACTTGTCATCGTGATTAGCTACCACATCGTTGGAAAAACGTAGTTCTTCTCACCTTTCTACGTTCAATGATTCATTTGATATTGCCATGAAACCCAAGACTTCAATATAAACTCCAAACGCCATCACTCATTCAAAAGCATCTTTCATGCTGTTATCAGGTTCTCCCCCATAGCCTATACGGATTGTAACCTTCATGAACATCACTATATATGTAGCTTATCAAAGCGAGGAGTCCACCTACCTGTGTGGTGAACATAGCAATGTGATGGAACTCTCCATGACCACCTTGTTTTACAGGAACCGCCAGAAAGAACCGAGAACCATCGTGTGAGAAAAAAGGCTCCTGGTTCTGCAGAAGAGAGAGAAACCAGGTGCTTAAGTACTGAGGTGAAGGAGAACCTACATCTACAGGTCACCATCATCAAGCAGAGAAGGAAGGTGCTCACCTGTTTGGTCAGCCAGAACTCTGATGTCTCCTCGTGTCTCTGTTATACACAGATCAGACATTCAGAGACAGCGGACACTTTCCATTGAGTGTGTGTGTGTGTGTGTGTGTGTGTGTGTGTGTGTAAATGTAGGAACACTTATGTGCAAACCTTGATGCAGGCTCCGGTGGTGGAGTCACACACGGTCAGTATGGAAACGTTCTGGGCTCGATTTAACCACCTGACTGCCGTCTTTGTATTACTGATCCATGAAACCATAACTATGTAGTGCTCCCTGTAAACACACACACATTACTAGCGGTTACCCGTTCTGTCCCCGAATGGTGAGCATGTTTACTGCACGTTCCATTAAAGTCTACTTTCAAGTTTTCGGAAAGCAGAGCGGCGCTTAATAATTCTTTATTTCATAAGGAATATTTTGAAGCTTATTGCATGATGCTACATGTACGTGTTGCAGAGTAATAAGCATTTTTAAAGTTGTACTCCCTAATGGAACACCCTGTATATCCCCCATTTACACACCTTAGTTTAAGCCCATCGGGTGGAGTAAGTTCCAGCGTGTGTGTCGGTCCGTACAGATTTACCACAAACAGCTTGACCATCGGGTTCGGCTGCCCGGCCTACGACCACAGACACAGACGTAAACATCGTTACATTAACCTCCTGTTATATAGTGTTCTGCAAACCAACATAATGAATCTGGTCGCAGGTCCGGCCCACGTCCCTCATTTTCATCCGGCCCACATCAGAGCGACAGAACTTGGGTGGAGCACATACACACCAGATCAGGGTCCCACCTCAGACTAAAGTAATTCACACGTAGGTAGCACCAGATGTGTTTTGGAACATGTGGACCATATGAATGTTCTTATTTAAGGACCACCCTTGGGTAACATTCGGTGCGATAAGGCACAACAGTGACCCAAACGTGGTCCTCATATGAGAACTTTAATCTGGTCCTCATACCCCAAAACACATCTGGACAGACATTTGGTTCGGATACCTATATGTGAGTCCAAAAAGATTGGTCCCAAAACACATCGGGTAAAGATTTGGCAGTGCTACCTACATGTGACTCACTTTTGTCCGAGGTGTGACCCTAATCTGGTGTGTACGAGCTCCACGTCCATCCAGGAGCGCGCCACCCGGGTGCTGTCACTCTGACATGAGGGCGGGGTGAAAATGGGGGACGTGGGCCGGTGGGCCAGAATCATTTTTCAATCCGGGATACACATTTTGACATCACATTTTAACATAGTTTAGTAGTGTACGTGTGTGTGTGTGTGTGTGTGTGTGGACGTACTTTTGGGTATGGGTACTCTTTGCCTTTGGGGTAAAGTGCCCCTGTAAAACTGGGCAGCACCATATTTGGTACCACGGTGTTGTTCAGCACCAGAAATGCAAGCCGTTCACCATCAGGAGACCACCAGTGAGCCACGTGTGTATGAAGAATCTCCTCTACACACCAACACACACACACACACACACACACACACACACACACACACACACAATAAAGTCACTGCAATTTAATCATTGAGCAAAAATGCACAGATTGCAGATTTCAAGCAGCTGCACCGACCACGCTGAGCCACTAGGGGCTGATTGGACACTGCGGGCGGCTCACACCCTAAAATTCACTTTGTTTTTGTTTTTTGTAGGAGGTGTTGGGTTGTCAAGCTAAAGATCTGGGGGGCTGTATCAACCCCCAGCTCTAATCCCAATCAGGTTGGGATACCCTGAAGTTGCTTTGGATAAAAGCGTCCGCTAAACAACCAGATATAAATGTGAGGACCGAGTCTGTTCCACGGATTAAAGTTTTGTTTTAAATGTATATCAGCGGCTCACCATACCTTCGTAAAGCCAGTCAGCGATGCCGTTATACACCGTACCCTCCTTCCCAGATGAAGTCAGCCGGAGCGAGTCAGCTGACAGGTCTGACTGATAATATATATTATTTTCAAAGACGTATACCTGCAGAGATAGAAGGGAACACCTTCAAATTGGACTAGTTTAGGTAAACAACCCTACATTCCTATAGGGTTATGTGGTAATCTTTACATATCAAACGTGTTCTTATTACTTACCAGCTGTTGTCCCTGCACGCCCCACGCTGCATGCTGCAACCTGGATTTACGGACCTCAGGAGGGTTCAGCTCCTTAACCTCCCTGTAACATAAACACACACACACACACACACACACACACACACACGCACACACACACACACACACACACATACATAAACTTACCCACATCCAGTGTAGATTAAAGAGCCAATAGGTAGAAAGAAATGTAAAGTGGTTTTAGACTTGTTTTTATTTGACAGTAATAATTCCTACAAATATAGCAATTCAATTCCGGCCCACCGGCCCACGTCCCCCATTTTCAACCGGCCCACATGAGTGACAGTGGACGCTTCCGGATGTGAGTTGTGGAGCACATACACACCAGATTGTACTCACAGACCAAGGTTATCCCTATATTGTGTGTGTGTGTGTGTGTGTGTGTGTGTGTGTGTGACCAGCAATAGACTGGTGCCCTGTCCTGGGTGTATCTGCCCAGTGCCCAAAATGTTCTCCCCTGGATGGGGATGGGGAACTCCCCTGCAACCCCAGTATAGAGTTAGAACTCAAGATGTAAACATATACTGAGTCTATACATCCTGATAACAAAATAACTCCGGCCCACGTCCCAATTTTCATCCGGCCCACGTCATAAAGTAAACATCTCTCCAAAACATTTATGGAACTTCATCCGAGCCTTTTAAGGCTCAATCTATCTTCCCAAGTTGCTTTTTTCGGTTACATTTCAGAGATCTGGCAACCCTGTCTGTGGTGAGTTACAGAAATGTGTAGCAGCGGGTTTGTACCTGGTCTGAATGTTATAGATTGTGTAGGAAGCTGTGAAGGAGTGCCGGTAAACCTGCGAGAATTAAAAAGAAGAAATATAAACGTTCAGGGTGTTTGTATTGTTACACACAAACACACACAAACACTACAAACAACATCAAAGACAGAAACATATACACAATAATACCATACAATAACCTTATGGGCGGCACAGTGGCTGTGTGGTTAGCATGTTCTCCTCTAAGTGGATTCCCCGGTCAATTCCAAATCTGAGTCTCCATGTCCTCCCCGTGACCCTTGTTTCCTCCCACAATCCAAAAACATGGATTCAAGGTAAATTGGCTGCTCTAAATTGCCCCCATAGTCTCTCTGTGTGAGTGAGTGAGTGTGTGCCCAGCGATGGACTGGCGCCCTGTCCTGTGTGCGTTTGCCCAGCACCCGAAACGTTCTCCCCTGGATGGGCATGGGGACCCCCCCCCCTTAAGTGTTAGTTAATAAACGAATGAATGTACTGCTGATTGGGAATATAAATCAAAACAAAAAAACTCCTCACAAAATGATCACTGTTAGTGATGAGGGATTATTGTAGTCATGGGGCAAATATAACACTATATAGGGGCAATTTAGAGCAGCCAGTTTACCTTGAAAACATAAGGAAACACGGGGAGAACATGGAAACTCTGATCGGGATGTGAACATACTGACCACTACACCCCCGTGCCGCCCCCTAATTAATTATATTAATTATAGTATATTTCCTGACTATATACTGTATTTGTTTATATGATCAGAGGATGTTCATACCTGCTTTACATCATGAGCAAACAGAACGTACTTCATATCTGCACTTATGGAATACTTAGTGGCTTTTAAATTAACCTGCAAGAAAACACGTTCCATCAGACGTTTACGTTTTATACAGATGTTCTATAGATTACGACTATACATACGGTTTATCTACACAAAGAGACAGAGGGCGCTACTCACAAACGTGATGTTCGTGAGGAGAACCTTGGTTTTATTGTTAATGCTGTTGAACCAGATGACGTGACCGTGATGGTTCCTGTAGATCAGTTCAGCGTCTGGAGAACGTCATCACAGAGACATTATGTTTATATACTGTATGTACATAAAAAAATGTAAGTTATATTTACATAAAATGTATACAGAGAACTTTTAAAATGACATTTATATAACGTATATAGTGTCCACTCAGCTTTCCAGCAAACTCTGCGCCTTCCATTCACCGCTTCACTGCCCAAATACCCCACAATCCTCTGCAGGTCAGGTTTACAGCGTGCGTGTGTGTGTGTGTGTGTGTGTGTGTGTGTGTGTGTGTCCGCAATAAAACCTTAAAACCTTGTGGCGGTCGATTTAAAGACGTCTTTAATAAACTCAGCAGGAAACTGATCCGATGAAATATTCATACCCCAGACGCCCCACATCTCCCATCCATCTACCCGGTTACCATAACAACCAATGGCTGCAATAGGGTGGATGTGTTTAATGCACTGCACAGTGATTGGACACTGTGTCTGATCTAATCATGGTCATCAGTGTCACTGCGGTGCTAGAAGGGTCCTGTGGGTCCTGAACATTGGAGAACCTGTTAAAGAGCACTAATGAAGTATGGAGAGATCAATTCTTCACCAGCAGGTATTTTCGGTGGAAGCAAGGCGCAGGACCAGGACCAGGATCATGTTCTTTTCGTACTGCACACCATCCAGAAGTAGTGCTTCCAAGCTTTGCTCCAAATGCAGGTGGATGTAGCAGCAGGTTCTCCAGCACGTTCTCCTGCTGTACCAGTCTCCACCCGAAAATTTGTCATGAAGTGATATTAGGTGTGGCCTCCACTGCTTCTTGATTCACTTTAATGTAAAAGTAAGATAACTATCTCATATATCTCATTATCTTCAGCTTTGTCCTCTACTAAGGTCGGGTGGGGGGGGAAAATCCCCAAGCCCATCCAGGAAAACATGGTCCATCTGCTTCTTTTGATCCATGGTCCAGTTCAAAATTTCTTTGTTGTTCATTGTTGGCGCTTTCAGCACTGGACAGGGGTCAGCATGGGAATTTCCATCCATCCAGCTATATCTTCTGCTTAATTCTGTAGGGTCACGGGGAGGTTCTACATGTCCATCTAGGGGAGGATGTTTTGGGCGCTTGGGCAGATACACCCAGGACAGGGCGTCAATGTAGGGGCAATTTTGAGCAGCTAATTCACCTTAAATCCATATGTTTGGACGTGGGAGGAAACCGGAGCACCCTGAGAAAACCAACACAGACATGGGGAGAACATATAAACACCACCCAGACCGGGATTCCAACCCGCACCCCCCGCGCTGTGCGGTGGACGTTCTAAACACCACACAACGTAAAGAGCAAAAATGACATGAGACGCAACGTTCTGGAAGTGGAAGTGGATTTCTGCTGTTCTCCTGAAAGACTACAGCATCTCGTCTCCTCTGTGATATCGATCGGTTCATGACGATGACTAAATTGTGGGCTAACGTTTCTATTAAGGTATTGATTATTCATTTTGACAGCCTTCCAGATAAAACTCTCTCCTGATATTCACTGCCACAGACCAGTTTGTTACAGCTTTTATCACTTCAGGTTCCAAACCCATCAATCATGGTACCTTGTTTCTGATCGATAGGTGAGTATTGGAAAATAGATTTTCCGGTTGCAAATGCAATACTTTGAATCATAAGTGAGCAACATTTTCACATCCAAACCCTTTTATTTGGTTCATGAATATTAAAGATAATATAAAACATTTGAACAAAGTGCACATGGCTGAGAGGCAACGCCGGATCCATTTAAACGTTCTCTGTAGGACATAATACAGGAACGCTAACTAACTAATAGCCACACCCACAAAGGCTGAAGGTAACTTTATCTTCAGTTTTTTTCTAGAAACGATTTCGGCCCACCGGGCCACGTCCCCCATTTCATCTGGACAACATGCCCCAATTTTTCTGGCCCACGGCCCCATTAATCCGGCCCACGTCAGCTTACGTCTGTCCTGCTGGTTTTGCCCCGCCCCGTTTCTGTGTCCTGCGCTGACGACGTCTTTGCCGTCTTTCTTTTTTTGACAGTGCCCCTGGCTGCAAGCCATGATGGGGGGAACAGTGCATGCAGTGTGCAGTAAGATGTTAACCTCCTTTGATTGTAGATGGAACCTGAGGGCCGTCAATGAAGTGACTGGAGATAGTAAGGGCTCCCCCTTCAGCGTCTCGGCCTTCGGGGCAGCAGCATCAGGACCGGATTATTTCGTGATCTACAGAAAATGTTGAACCGCATATGCGGGAGTAAGATGAGCACCACCATGTGGTATCGTTTGGTAGGGGTCTATGTGTGATGTGTAGGATGTGCTCCTGGGGTTTATTCAAATAAAGTCTTAAAACTATGAACAGAACATTTTGCCAACTCTTGCCTTACCATTGATCCAGCGAGCGTCAGGATCATGAACATGGAAACTGGGACTGAACAGGTCGTCCACTGTCAGCTCGGTGTCGCTGCCGGGCTGATTCTTCTCTGTCAACACAAGAGCCATGAAAACCTCTCATTTTCATCATATCTGTAGATTAAATTTCATTAGGAAACATTTGTCTCTTCATGGCAATAGAAACGTCTACCGAGACGAATATCCAGTTATGATGGATTTTAATCACAGATCCCAGACAGCAGACTGATTCCTGGCCAGATCCGGCCCACATCCCGCCTTTTTATTTGGACCACATGCTGCATGGATCCCAAGGACCATCTCTGATTCACATGCTGCGGACCAGCAGTGCTGTATCTCAGCCAGATGTGGCCCACATCTGTATGCTATTGGGGGATCAGACCCATAAAGGTTAAAATAGTTACGGTTCAGATTCGGCCCGCGGCCCCCATTGTCATCCAGCCCACATGTCAGAGTGACAGCACTTGGGCGAGGTGCTCCTGGATGTGAGATGTGGAGCACATACACACCGGATTAGGGTCCCACCTCAGACTAAAGTGAGTCACATGTAGGTAGCACTGCCAGATCTTTACCTGATGTGTTTTGGGACATGTGGACCAGATTAATGTTCTCATACGAGGACCACCTTTGGTTTCCATGCTGTGGAGCAGCTGTGCTGTATCTCACACAGATGTGGACCACATCTGGGTGCAGTCTGGGTTTGTTGGGATGTTTCACACCACATTACTCAAGGCATGTGGACAGGGGCCCATTATGTGGTTTGTAAACAGTTACTTAACACAGAAGCCATTATGGTTATTGATCTGTGTATCCGTCAGACTTCGTGAACATCTACAGGGGTTGGACGATGAAACCGAACCACCTGGTTTTAGACCACAATCATTTATTAGTAAGATGTAGCGCCTGCTTTTGCGGCCACTACAGCGTCCATTCGTCTTGGGAATGACATCTCCAAGTCCTGCACAGTGGTCAGAGGGCTCTTAAGCCATTCTTCATGCAGGATAGTGACCAGGTCACTACGTGATGCTGGTGGAGGAGAACGTTTCCTGACTCGCTCCTCC
>JAOUQT010300262.1:0-16176 GCA_025769995.1 Xyliphius kryptos | reverse complement strand
ATCCCGGGGTCTTGTTCACGAGTGATAGTAAGATGGAGCGGGAGATTGACAGGCGGATCGTCGCAGGGTCAGCAGTGATGCGGACTCTGTGCTGGTCTGTTGTGGTGAAGAAGGAGCTAAGCCACAAGGCGAAGCTCTCGATTTACCAGTGGGTCTACGTTCCTACCCTCACCTATGGTCATGAGCTTTGAGTAATGACCAAAAGAACGAGATTGCGAATACAAGCGGCCGAAATAGGGTTTCCGCCGCAGAGGGTCTGGGCTCTCCCTTAGAGATAGGGTGAAAAGCTCGGTCATCCGGGAGGGACTCAGAGTAGAGCCGCTACTCCTGCGCATCAAAAGGAGCCAGTTGAGGTGGTTCGGGCATCTAGTAAGAATGCTTCCTGAGCGCCTCCCCTGGGAGTTGTTTCAGGCAAGTCCTGCTGGGAGGAGACCTCGGAGAAGACCCAGGACACGCTGGAAAGATTATATCTTCTGGCTGACGTGGGAACGCCTCAGAACCCCCCAGTTGAGCTGGTAGAGGTGGCTAAGGAGAGGGACGTTTGGGCTTCTCTGCTTAGGTTGCTGACCCCGCGACCCGAACCCCAGACAAGCAGAAGATAATGTATGGAAGTTTATGTGCATTAATGTTTTTTTTCCAGCAGTGGTTTTCTTCTTGGAATGCTGCCAGCCTGGCCCAGTTTCTTTCTAATGGTGGGGGCATGAACTGGTATGAACATGGCTGCGCTCTTGCTGTAATTTTGGGTGGCCGCCCCTCCTGGAAGGGTTCACTACTGTTCCAAGTCCTCGCCAGTTCGCCAGGTTCTATTTAAGTGATGTCTTGATTGAGAACAGGTGTGACATTAATCAGGCCCGGAGACAGGCTAAAGACAATGTACTCAGGTATGATAAACCACAGTTATAGTATGTTTTAACAAGAGGGGCAATCACTTTTTCACTCAGGGCCATAAAGGTTTGGAGCTTTTTTCTCCCGTAATAATAAATACCTTCATTTACAAATTGCATTATGTGTTTACTTGTGTTGTCTGACTACTATTTAAATTGGTTTGATGTTCCGAAACACTTAATTTTGACAAACATGCAAAAAAAAAAATACTTTTTCACACCACTGTATACACCACACTAATGAGACAGTAACATCACAGAAATTATACACAACGGTAATGATACAGTAAAACCACAGCGATGATACTGTAACACACAGTAATAAACACAGTAACATTAATCAACATTTTAATATTGCTCCAGTAAAAGTGTGTGTGTTTGTGTGTGTGTGTCTAGGCAGTGTGAGTCCTCTGTGTGTTCTGATTTTGGATGACCCTCCTCAGAAGTTACAGACATCAGTGTTAAGTAACAGAAACCCTGCAGTGTGGGATCAGCCTTTTGTCTTGTGAGATCTGATTCTATTCTTTGATGTTAATTCTTTTCTCTTTCATGTTAACTGCTTTTAATGTGTAACTTCAGTCACATTTCCAAAATAATACAATATTGAAGACTGATATTACTGTGACACTGATATTACTGTGTGTGTATGTGTGAACGCGTACAGTGAGCTGAGCAGCAGGTCGAAGCAGCTGACAGTACAGGTGTTGAATAACACAGAACCTTCAGAAAGTAAGTTTTAATTGCTCATTTTCTCACAGTCCTTAGACTGGCTGTTCTTTATTATAAATGACCTAAGGTCATGTATTTTATTGATTTTTAATAATAAATAAATAATACATATTCTAAATGCCCCCTCAGGAAAAGGTTCTTAGAGTTAAACATCATACAGACATTGTATAGGTATCCCACTGTCCTGAACCAGTAGATCCAGTTAGGTGCATGTTTAAATTGTAGTAATTATTCACTCACCTGCCTCTGATAGGCTTGTTGCTGGGTCAGGTGAGTGTCCCTTTTGACCTGGTGAGGAGAAATCTTCAAGGTCAGCAAACGTTTACTCTCAGGAATGCAGATCAAGTAACTGGAACACTGACTACGGAGGTACAGGGAGATGAACTTATTTTACATCACTAACACATTCATTTGCATCACAGCCTCAACAGATTCATTTCATCTTCAAACTGGTTGGTGTTGTGGTTCTAGATTTCTTTTCTGGAACCAAGTGAAGTGCGCACATGGCAGCCCACGAACCCTGTCCCTGCCAAACGAGTAGAAATGGACAGAACAGTAATGCCCTGTGGCACCGTTGTTACCACTGTCACTGCCATCAGGAGCAGACCAGGGCGTCCGATTCCCCAAGGTAATGTCCCAAACCAACTTACTCCCTAATTCGTTTAAAATAGAGTGATGTGACTTGATAATGTTCTGTTTATGGTTCTGATGATGGACTTATTTGTATTTGTTTTAGAACATGTGAAATCACCAGGGAAAAACAAGCTGAGTGAAAGAAGAGTGTCTGAGCAGCACTGCATGCTGGGAGCCATGGTCAACAAAGCTCTGTCATCATCTGATACAGGTGATGATGATGATGAACAGCTTATTACACATTAAGTGTTTAAGTAAAATAACAATTTGATGTATGTTGTTTTGAATCGGGTTGTGTGTTTGGTTCATGGTCTGTGATTGGCTGTGGTGGTGATCATTATGTGTCTGCATGTGTCTGATGTAGTGTTGTGTTTCAGAGTTACTGATGCTGAATGGGACTGACCCTGTCGCTGAAGCAGCCATGAGACAGCTATATGACTCTGCTAAACAAAAACTCAAGTCTCCAGTCAAGAAGAGCACCATCATCATCTCCGGGGTGACGAAGGTGAACACCACACATAATCAGTTGATTACCTGTAGTGCTTTTTCTCTTTCATTCATTCATTCCTTTGTTATATTCCGCTTAATCCTCTATTAAGGTCATGGAGGGGTTCCCATTCCCAACCGGGGAGAACATTTTGGGCACTGGGCAGATACACCCAGGACAGGGCGCCAAATCAATTGCTGGGGAAACTCACACTTTGATGGGGTAATTTATAGCAGCCAATTTTTTATTGAATCCATGTTTTTGGACAATGAAAGGAAACCCCCACATACTCGTGGAGAACATGGAAACTACCCAGACTGGGATTCGAACCTGGATCCCAAGTGCTAAGAGGCAAACCACTAAGCCAAATTGCCACCGTTTCTTCACTTGTCTCTTGTTTCTTATGTGGAATTCTGGAATGTTCTGTATCATGTTTTGGTTTGTTTCTTCTCAGACTCCTCTGTCTCAAGATGAGGAAACGGCTCTAATGGCTGGTTACGCCGCCTCCATGGATGCCTCAATGGATGCCTCAATGGATGCCTCTATGGTTGAGAGTTCAGAAGTGGCAGAATATAAAACGACCTCGCCCTCTGAATTTTGTATCTCAGAGACGTGTGACCTGCTGGAGGGTCCAAGTGAAGCAGCAAGAGACAGTGAAATGGGAGAGGAGTCAGAGAGAGCCTCTATCTCACTGAGCGTCTCTGACACAGGCTCTAAAAAGGAGAAAGGTGAGTGAGTGAGTGAGTGAGTGAGTGAGTTCTGAGTGTGGGCTGATTGGTTTCTGTTTTGCACATATCTCTCTTTATTTCTTGTCATTTGATGATGGCCTCTTTCTCTACTGCTCTCGCTCTGTGTTAGGAAAGAGCAGTGATGGGTGAGCGGCGTTACTGCATCAGTAAGTGTGATGTGCAGAGCTGTGTAGCTGGTAGATCTTTGCTGAATGTAGAGTCAGTGTTACAGATTAGAACCATATAAACTAAACACCATCATTTAACTCCACTTACATCCCCTCACTCTCATCCACTGCTTCATACAATAATATACCATCCACTATGTGACCAAAAGTATGTGCATCCCTTATAAATTATCAATGTGAACATTTCAGACACGATCAACAAAAAACAATACAGGACGTTTTTTCTTACCACTGTCAATTTGGCTTGCTCTTTGGGGCTTTTGGCTAATAATACTGTAAAGCTGCTTTGTGAAAATGTTTTGTTATAAAAAAGCACTATATAAATTAAATATTTTAATTTATCACACTTCCAAGAAAGGACCGGAGAGACATCTCCTCTCGAGATATTTTGCCAAAGTGGAACTGTTCCTGGTACTGTGCAGGTACTATAGTATTACCCACGCTGATTGTACACTGCAGTAGAGCCAGGTCTCGTCCCAAAAACGTGGTTCTTTAGATGTCAACATGTAGTCATATTGGAAAAGGGAGTTTTGCATGTTCTTCACATATCTGGGTGGGCTTAAGATTAAGGAAACCCCCAGGTGTCCCTTATGAAGATATTATGATTATAAAATAAATAATTCAATCTGGATGGGTAAATTGATCAAGATTAATCAGGACTCTGTGTGGATCAGTCGTGTTCTTAAACTTTAAACTAACCAAACCCGACAATTCAACACCAAAGTCTTGTTAAAGTCTGAATGGCAAGGGTCAACAATTAAGTATGGCTGCATGCCAGATTTTTTCCAGTATTTACAGTGCCTTGCAAAAGTATTTGGCCCTCTTGAACTTTTCAAACTTTTGCCATATTTCAGGCTTTAAACATAAAGATATACAGTAAAATTGTAATTTTTTTGTGAAAAATCAAGAAGTGGGACAGAATCGTCAAGTGGAATGAAATTTATTGGATATTTTTATAGAAATAAAAAAGTTGGACGTGTGAGATTATTCGCCCCCCTTGTGTTAATACTTTGTAGCTCCACCTTTTGCTGTGATTACAGCTGCAAGTCGCTTTGGGTATTTCTCTGACTTTTGCATTTCAAGAGACTGAAATCTTTGCCCATTCTTTCTTGCAAAACAGCTCGAGCTCAGTGAGGTTGGATGGAGAGCGTTTGTGAACAGCTGTTTTCAGCTCTTGCCACAGATTCTTGATTGGATTCAGGTCTGGACTTTGACTTGGCCATTCAAACACCTGGATACGTTTATTTGTGAACCATTCCATTGTAGATTTTGCTTTATGTTTTTGATCATTGTCTTGTTGGAAGATAAATCTCCGTCGCAGTCTCAGATATCTTTGCATTTTAACCATCTTCCCTGTCACTGCTGAACAAAAAGCAGGCCCAAACCATGATTCTGCCACCACCATGTTTGACAGTCGGGATGGTGTGTTCAGAGTGATGAGCCGTGTTGCTTTCACGCCAAATATAACATTTTGCATTGTGGCCAAATGTTTTATTTTGGTTTCCTTTAACCAGAACACCAGATGCCTTGTGGCAAACGAGACTTTAAACGAGACCTTTTATGGATATCTTTAAGAAATGGCTTTCTTCTTGCCACGCTTCCATAAAGGCCAGATTGTGCAGTGGATGACCGACTTTTGTCCTGTTGTCAGTCTCCCACCTGGGCTGTAGATCTCTGCAGTTCATCCAGAGTGCTCATGGACCTCTTGGCTGCATCTCTGATCAGGCTTCTCCTTGATTGAGCTGAAAATTGTTTAGGCCGGGTCTTGGTAGATTTCCAGTGGTCTGATACTTCCATCACTTGCACAGTGCTCCTTCAGATGTTTAAAGCTTGGAAAATCTTTTTGTATCCAATTCTGGCTTTAAACTTCTCCACAACAGTATCTGATAACTGACTGGTGTGTTCCTTGGTTTTCAAGATGCTCTCTGCACTTTAAACAGAACTCTGAGACTATCACAGAGCAGATGCATTTATACAGAGACTTACATACATACAGGTGGCTTCTATTTCTCATCATCATTCATTTAGGTCAACATTGGATCATTCAGAGATCCTCACTGAACTTCTGGAGTGAGTTTGCTGCACTGAAAGTAAAGGGGCTGAGTTATATTGCACGCCCCACTTTTCAGTTTTTTATTTCTAAAAAAAGTTTAATATAGGAAATAAATTTCGTTCCACTTGAAGATTGTGTCCCGCTTGTTGTTGATTCTTTACAAACAAAAACATTACTTTTGCAATGCACTCTACCTGGTGAACCACAACTACAGGGGGATGGGGGGGTTGTGATAATGAAAATGGCAAATAATAGGCCCTCTTCGCTTTTAAAATTACTAAGCAGACGCACAAGACATTCAAGAGGGCTGATGTGAGTATCATTTTTGGACCATTGAGGGCACTATTAATGAAAAAGCAAACGAAAAAGAATTATGGGAACTGGTCAAGGTGAGAAGAAAATGGTTAATAATGTTCTTATTTGTTCATGGAGTTGTGTTGTGTTTGTCAATTTGTTTGGGGAGATTTGGGTATGCGTTGAGAACATTCTGGGGGTAAGTTACATCTGTACTTGTTTCACCATGAATGTGTTTTGTACCCAAAGTAATGGCATGTGTGCTGGGAGCGCATACATAGGTGTTTGAAAACTGTTCTATGTTGTTTAAAAAACAGCATATAAAGAGCTTTTGGAAACAATGTTAGACTCTTAACTGAATAATGATCTTTGTTGATTTAAAACTATGTTTACATGTGGATACAAGCCCAAAATGCATAAAAATCGATTCATTTTTTCAGATATCCAGCTACGTGTGGACAGGCCTGACAAATTTTTTTTATTTTATTTTTTCGTTATTGTTTATTATAGTTCAGACAACCTCACGGGCCAGATGTGTCATGTTTGGGGGTCACATCTGGCCCGCGGGCCGCCACTTGCCCACCTATGCTATATGGTGTTTATGAACCCACGCTGGAACTGAGGTTTAATCATTTTTTTGGAGGTCCACATACTTTTCTCTTTATAGAGGTTTAATCATTTTTTTGGAGGTCCACATAATTTTCTTTTTATTGAGTAAAAAGTATGTTTATTAAAAAAAGTAAAAAGCTGTATTGAGCAAGGGGTACAGGGGTTGAAACTGAAACACCTGTCATTTTAGTGTGGAAGGTTTCATGGCTAAATTGGAGCAGCCTGGTGGCCAATCTTCATTAATTGCACATTGCACTATTAAGAGCAGAGTGTGAATGTTCAATTAGCAGGGTAAGAGCACAGTTTTACTCTAAATATTGCAATGCACACCACATTATGGGTGACACACCAGAGTTCAAAAGATGGTTTGAAGTGAAGTTGAACATCTCCCATGGCCTGCACACTCACCAGATCGAAATATTATTGAGCCACTTTGGGGTGTTTTGCAGTCAGGAAATGTTTTCCTCCATCAGTATCACGTAGTGACCTGGCCACTCTCCTGCAAGATGAAAATCCCTCTGACCACTGTGTAGGACTTGTATATGTCTTTCCCAAGACAAATTGACGCTGTGTTTGCCTCAAAATGAGGCCCTACACCATACTAATGAATTATTGTGGTCTAAAACCAAGTGTTTCAGTTTCATTGTCCAACCCCTGTATACATGAGGTTAAATTTGTTTCAGAAATCAAAGATGTATCATCTTAAAGAGCAGAGATGTTTGCTTCAGCATCTGCTCATCAGCATTGAGCATCAAACCTGCTGTATCATCTTTACTCTGAATCTCAGGAGAACCCACACATTGTCCTTGTGTTAAGAATGTGCTCCCTCGTGTTTTAAGTTCTGTACTCCCCATAGTTAAGCAGGGAGACTGATCTCATGGTTGAGACTAAACTGAAGTTTAATTTGTACCACAGGCAGCTTTCTGCACAAGGGCACACGACTGTTCTTCAGACGCCGGCAGCAGAGGAAGGAACCGGGAATGAGTCAGTCCCATAATGACCTACAGTACCTGGATCAGTCCGAGGAGAAACGCACCGCTACCTTCAAACACCTCAACCTGCGAAAGCTGCACAAACACAAGGGCAAAGCCAACGGCGTCCACACGTGAACCCACCTGCAGCGTTCTGTTCACCTCAAGGGGGTCCACCTCCTAACATCCCCCCCCCATCAATTGTACATAATGTGATATGCAATTATTGATTCCTTCTGAACTGTATTCTGTGCTAGCAATAGTGTTAGGGTTAAGATTAAGATCCCACATGCTTTATCACTGTACGGATATGCAGCGGTGTTAATGCTACAGACTTGTGGCCTTCAGAGAGAGCTAGAGCCGATTCACTGCACTGGCTTCTAAAACAGAGTTTTAAATTAAACGCTACAGATAGATTCATTATTTTAAGGCAAGAGAATCATTTCTGATGTGTTAATATCAGATATTAGTTATTAAAGCTGCAGTATGTAGGTTTAACATGAAGCTATTTATATTTTACAGGTCGGTTACTTGTAACTACAAATCAATAGGGTTCTGTTACAGTACCGTTTCATCTCTCAGGCAGGTTGCCTTTCAACTTTCAGCAGGCTGCAGTGCATCACAGTGACACAGATGTCAGTAGTAGACTTGTGGTAAAGGTAACCAGCCCTGTGACCTGAAGGTCCCTGGTTCTATTTATGGTCCCTCCCATTGAGTACTATGGCTGAAGTGCCTGTTGACAAGGCACCTAAACCTGATTTCTTCCTGGGCTCTGTGAAGAGGCTGCCAAACAATCTGTGCACATGTGCTTTATTCACCAGTGTTTGTACAGTACTCTGGCCCCCTTTTCAACCTTTTACCACATTTCAGGCATCAAACATAAAGATATGAAATTGTATTTTTTTTTTGTAAAAGAACAAGTTGGACACAATCATGAAGCGGAACGAAATTTATTGGATATGTTCAACTTTTTTTTTTTAGAAATAAAAAAACTGAAATGTGGGGCATGCAATAGGATTCTGCCCCTTTACTTTCAGTGCAGCAAACACTCCAGAAGTCCGGTGTTGACCTTAATGACTAATAATGAGAAATAGAATCCACCTGTATGTAATCAAGTCTCCATATAAATGCACCTGCTGTGTGATAGTCTCAGAGTTCTGTTTAAAGCGCAGAGAGAATCAGGAAGACCAAGGAACACACCAGACAGGTCCGAGATACTGTTGTGGAGAAGTTCAAAGCCGGATTTGGATACAAAAAGATTTTCCATGCTCTAAACATCCCAAGGAGCACTGTGCAAGCAATCATGTTGAAATGGAAGCAGTATCAGACCACTGCAAATCCTTCAAGACCGGCCGTCCCTCTAAATCTTCAGCTCAAACAAGGAGAGGACTCATCAGAGATTTTGCAGGCCCATGATCACTCTGGATGAACTGTAGAGATCTTCAGCTGAGGTGGAAGACTCTGTTCATAGGACAACAATCAGTCGTACACTGCACAAATCTGGCCTTTATGGAAGCGTGGCAAGAAGTAAGTCATTTTACAAAGATATCAATAAAAAATATTTTTAAAAGTTTGCCACAAGCCACCAGGGAGACAGATCAACCATGGAAAAAGGTGCTCTGGTCAGATGAAACCAAAATCGAACTTTTTGGAAAACGTTATGTTTGGCGTAAAAGCAACACAGCTCATCTCCCTGAACACACCATCCCCACTGTCAAACATGGTGGTGGCAGAATCAATGGTTTGGGCCTGCTTTGTTTTAGCAGGAACAGGGAAGATGGTTAAAATTGTTAAAATACAGGACCATTCTGGAAGTAAACCTGTTGGAGTCGGCAAAACACCTGAGACTGGGACGGAGATTTATCTTCCAACAAAAAAAATGATCCAAAACATAAAGCAAAATCTACAATGGAATGGTTCACATATAAACGTATCCAGGTGTTAGAATGGCCAAGTCAAAGTCCAGACCTAAATCCAATCAAGAATCTGTGGAAAGATCTAAAAACAGCTGTTTACAAGCGCTCTCCATCCAACCTCACTGAGCTCGAGGTGTTTTGCAAAGCTGATGGAGACCTACCCCAAAAAACTTGCAGCTGTGTTCGCAGCAAAAGGTGGCGCTACAAAGTATTCATGCAAGGGGGCCGAATAATCTTGCACGCCCAACTTTTCAGTTTTTTATTTTTGTTTGAAATGTGGCAAATAGTCGAAAAGTTCAAGGGGGGGCAAATACTTTTGCAAGGCACTGTATATGTGTGAGTTTCACTGCACGGATGAGTTAAATGTGGAGGACCAATTCATTTTGTGTGTAAAGCACTGTAGGCTCACTTTGTCAGCCCTCCAACTTCATCTCAATTGATTCTTCAGCAGGGAGGACAAGTTATATTTGTCTGGATTTCCTCCCACAAACTAAAACATGTTAAACATTCAGGCAAATACATGTCCAGAGCACTGGGGTAAACTTTAAACTTTGATCATGGTCTCATAGTGCCTCATTTCTTAGCATTGTACCCTGAATGTGACCTATGCATTTATACATTTAATTCTGACTGATGATGATGATGATGATCAGTTATCTGGCCCCCGATGAACTGTGAGCTCCATGAGGATGTATCTGTTAGACAGTTTACTTTTTCACACAGACACACTCCAAAAGGAAGTGGAAAACCTTCAAAGACAGAAGTGAGATTCAGGTGTCCATGTCATGTAGAGTGGATCCAACTGGATCCAGTAATAACTGTAATCATGTGACGAGTATCTGATGATTCCCACTGGATGTTTCAGCATGTGTACATTTACATCTCATTGCAATTTGCTTTTAATTCTTTTCAATTTCACTTCTGAGTTTTCCACTGTGAGGGTCCTGAGTTCTAAAGCACAGCTTTCAGGCTCTTTAACCCTTAACGATGATGATGATGATGTGTGGTTTTATTCAGAGTTAGACACTATATAGAGAGTCAATGTTATATGTGGCATTATTAGAATAAGGAGAAGGATTGTGAGCTCTAATCAAACTAAAGACTAAAACTGGAGTTACTGGGATTTTACCTTTAGTCACATGACCTGTTGTTGTTTTTTCAGTATGGCTGTAATTGGGTTTATTTTATGTGCATTTTTTCCAAGGAGATTTAATCTAGGAGAGCAATGTGATTGGTTAGTTGGACCTGCACTACTAAACTGAATGTTTTCCCATCAAACCTGCATGTACCTTGTTTTAGAATGAGGTGGGGTGGAGCTTACAGCACACTTACAATGCTTTATTCAGATTTCTTTAGATGGACATGGTCCTGGTACCTAAACTGGTGGATCTTTATTTCCAAGCCTGCATCACTGTTACCACTATTCACTCTTTTGTTAGGGAAGATGGCTGAAACCAAAGAGGATCTGCTGTGTTTTGACATTATGATGATGATTTTCTTGCAATGATGTCATAATGATGTTGCATGTTTAGTGCAGAGCTGGATGTACACTGTAGGAAGAGGATGTATCGGGATTTTAATGCGTGCAAGTTTATTATGCAGGAACCAAAAACCCCTTCCAGACTGAGAAAATGTTCCGAACCTTATCAGGGGAAGCTGGTACCAGACTGACCACTGTGTTTGAGTGGTTGTAATGGGGGTGCTTGCCAGGTTGTGTCTGCACAGGGGTGTGTGTGTGTGTGTGTGTGCGCGCACAGGTGTAAGCATTTGTGTGAACATCTGGGTGAGTGTGTCTATGCAGGTGTGTATGCCCAGGTGTGGATATCTACAGGTTTGTTTGTGTGTGTTAATGCTATACTTTGTGCAGGGATCATTCTAATTGCAATTAACATATCAGGTTTATCATTTTCAGCAATAAACACTGAATAACAATCTACTTATGTCTCATTTCAATCGTTCAGTATTTTTGAATACTAAAACGGCTGATGTGCATGAATACAAGTTTGCAAACTGGTAAACTAACTTTGACCTCTGAACTTTACCAGCTCATCTACATCTGTATGTGATACATCTCCGTCAGTTACGCATGATTATTTTATTTCTGACATTAGTTTATATTTATGTAAATAGTAATATATCAAATGTAAGTCTATGAAGTTAAGCGGTCATTAAATGTAATCTTACACGAACGAAAAAAATAAGTTCAAATGACGTTCAAATTGTTCTTAAAACAAGACTAGTGATTGCGAAACTACAGTTCCCATGATGCTTTGTGACCTATTTCCGGTCCTGCGCGGTTTCTGGAGCGGATTGGAAACCCGGAGTCAGGATTCAGTTGATCTTGTAACGACTGATAAACAGGTAAAATCGACGCAAAGTTATTTTATTTAAGGTGGAAGGAGCATTGCATCAGCCTTATTAATATAGTTGTGTATATGTGTGCTGGAGGTGAGTGAGAGAAGCCTTTAAGCGGCCTTTATTGTGTTTGTGCTTTACATTTGTGTGTCTCCGGTCCATCCGCCGCTCCGCCTGTTCTCTGTTACTGTAGATGTGATTTAGTGATCCGACTTTAAAACCCGGCTACAGTCAAAACCCGGCTACAGTCACTACTACTACTACTACTACTAACACACACACACACACACAGAGATTGTACATTCACATTCTTAATGAACACACACGTTACACATTCACATACTGTATAAACACATGAACATACATAATGTACACACACCCACTGTAAATACACAATGTACGCACATGCTGTACACATGTACTCACACCCAAATAAACCAACACTACATGCATCCTATTCATACAAACATGCATACAGACAAAGGCCTATTGTTTCTTGTGTGAGTGGTTAGGGTGTTGGACTTTCAATTAACAGGTTTTGGGTTCAAATCCCATGTCCACTCAAGCTACAAAGGGAGGTCCTTGAGAAATACCCTTTAACCCTTACTGCTCCAGAGTGCTGTATCAACCATGTGTTTTGAACCCAACCAAGTTGGAATATTTGTAAGTCGCTTTGGACAAAAGTGGCTGTTAAATGACCAATGATATTCCAATCAGGTGAATTCATTAAGAACTCTGACACCCTACACTCTGGCCTGATGGTACAGTGCAGTGGAACATAATTGTGTTTTATTCTTACTGTCTCTAACAGTTTTCTCACGTTTGTATCCACACTTTAGGGAAGGTCCCATTCTGTTTCATTTATTCATTTATCCATTATCTTGTGACATCTAACACACTTACACTATATGGGGCAATTCAGAGCTTCATATTAAATTCATATTTTTGAACTGTGGAGGGATACCAGAGAACCTGGAGGAATCCCACATGGACACTGGGAGAACATGGAAAGGACTTTCCCAGTTTGGGATTCGAACATGGATCCAAGGGCAACACTGAAGGGCAAACATGCTAACCATTAAACCTCAGTGCCACAATTACGACACTACCCATTGTGTTTTAGTATGATCTTATTTCTGGTTAAGGTCCACAAAGACCAGAACTTATGTGGAGGAATCTGAGTAGAGATGAATTAGGGTCATGAGGAAACAGAACCCGATTTGCTGAATGACAAACGTTTGATTTTAATTCTTTGCTCTTTAGGTTCAGAAACAGAAATGGCTGAACAGACACCAGAGGATTATATCTGTAAGTATGTGATTGTGTCTGTGTGGAGATGTTTAATTTCCACTGTTGCAGTGATTGACGGTGATTACTATACGGAGTACTGACTCTGCCAATGTGTTCAGGGTGTGAAGACTGTGCGCAGTATCACGACTCAGAGTGTCCTGAACTCGGACCCGTGGTGACCGTCAGAGACTCATTTGTGTTGAGTCGAGCGCGGTGAGTTTATCATAAACCTCAGTGCAGCTGAGGAACATCTGCTGAGCCAACCAACAGATTAACAAAAGAACGCAGAGCCAAGTAGCAGGTGCCAGAAACTTTGGCAAACATATATGACATTAAAACTTCTTCAGTGTGAGTGTAAAAAATACTTTAAAAAGAAATGATAACCGATTCAATATAAATAAAAATATGAAAATAATCTCAACTCATATCTTGTTTTGACCTATACTAGGGAATAAGTTTTTGGGAGTGGTAGCTCAGTGGTTTGGGTGTTGTACTATCAATCAGAAGGTTGGGGGTTCAAATCCCAGGTCCACTGAAGTTACCAATGTGGGTCCTTGAGCAAGACCCTTAACCCTCATTGCTCCAGGGTCCTGTATCCACCCTGTGTTCTGATCCCAACCATCAAGTTGGGATATTTGTAAGTCGCTTTGGATAAAAGCGTCTGCTAAATAACTAAATGTAATGTACTGGCACGAGAAAGAATATCATAAGAGACAACTAATAGTTTGAGAAGTTTATTACATAAAACTTAAAGCAACAGAAAATATCTCATGACTTCTTCATACATTTTTAGAGACTCACTCCAAAATGTTGTAGTAATCCTTCCCAAAAAAGTGCAAGCTCTGATAGTTGCCAACAAGATGATGGATAAGCTTCCGCAGGTGTAAAATGCACCTGTTCCGATACTTTTATGGGTGTTTTTCAGGGAGCCACGTTGTGCCGTGTGTATAATAACACAATTCTAATCCGAGATTGCTTCTAATAAATAAAACTGACATACAATTAGAGCCATTGTGTGTATTACTAATGAAACATTTCTGCTTAATCAGCAGCTCCTCCTTACCCAGCGCTGATTAAAAAGGTTTCTGATGAGACCTGGGCCTGTATAATTACATCGCAGTGCCAATTCAAGAAGCTCTGTGACTGTAATCAGCGCGGAGAGGGAGGAAAAGTGATATGAGGCCAGTTCCTATGTTCAGAGCTGTGGAGAGAGCAGTGGGCTCTCCAGGCTGCGGGAGTTAGGAAAGTGGGCCTGATGAGGAGCATAGAAACACGAGCCCTGATTGACTCCCAGTGGACTGCGGACGTTCTGTCTATGAGGACAGAATGTTCTTCGAAAATATGGAATTCATTTAAGGCTAATTAATTTTGGACTCTGCAGTGTAACAGTGTTAAGATGGCTGAACGGAGCCAGGCAGACGGAGACAGATGAATAAACAAGGACTAATGACTAATTAACTGCAACAAGCCATGACAATGAAACGACGGCAGGACAGCGGACTGAGGAACAAACAAACAGTAGGGATGCAAAGTGAACTCCTGACTTGGAATGAGACGATTACAGATTTTGATGGTAAGATCCATCCATCTATCCATTATCTTCCGCTTGTCCGGGGGTCGCGGGGGTACCAACCTGAGCAGAGAGGCCCAGACCTCCCTCTCCCCAGCCACCTCCACCAGCTCAACTGGGGTGATTCCGAGGCGTTCCCAGGCCAGCCGGAAGATATAAACTTTCCAGCGTGTCCTGGGTCTTTCCCGAAGTCTCCTCACAGCAGGACTTGCCTGAAAAACCTCCCTGGGGAGGCACTTAGGAGGCATCCTTACCAGATGCCCAAACTACCTCAACTGGCTCCTTTTGATGCACAGGAGTAGCGGCTCTACTCCAAGCCCCTCCTGGAAGACCGAGCTTCTCACCCTCATCTCTAAGGGAGAGCCCAGACACCCTAGGTGAGAGTAGGAAAGTAGACCGACAGGTAAATCGAGAGCTTCGCCTTGTGGCTTAGCTCCTTGTTCGCCACGACAGACCGGTACAGAGTCCGCATCACTGCTGACCCTGCGCCGATCCACCTGTCAATCTCACGCTTCATCTTACCATCACTCGTGAACAAGACCCCGAGATACTTGAACTCCTCCACTTGAGGAAAGAGCTCGTTCCTGACCCACAGAGGACACTCCACTCCGATGGTACGATATAATCACGATTATATGATGGTTACGGTTATCAAGCGACAAGCCGAATCGCAACATCGCACACTCCCATACATGAGCCCATTCCCAGTATAACGTTGCCGGTCCTATTTCCGCGTTGCCACCAAAAAATTTCGGAAATTTTCATGTAGTCAGCGTATTGTTGACCAGATTGTGTAATTACGCTTTCGTATTTCCAGGAATATATACGACTGAGAGAAAAAAGCGTTACCCGAGGCAGGAATCTGTAAAACATTGAAGGAATTGTTGTTTTATATGAAGCTGTGGCCATGTACAGAAACAATAGGGGGTGGGACTCCATGAGGGAAAAAGGGGGTGGGGCTTCATTGCATGTATCCCATGTTTCGGCAGGAAAAAAGGGGGTGGGATTTTGTTGTGCGTATACCATGGTGCAGGGACTTAGCTCTTCATCTTCACTATATTGAAAAAAGTATTCGCACACCTGAATTGACTCACATATGAACTCAAGTGGCATCCCATTCCTAATCCATAGGGTTCAATATGACGTCGGTCCACCCTTTGCAGCTAGAACAGCTTCATCTATTTTAGGAAGGCTGTCCATAAGGTTTAGGAGTTTGTTTATGGGAAGACAGGCTGATCCAACTTCAGTGGAAATTCCTCAAGACAAGTTCAAATGAGGCTCAGGAGTGTGTGTGTCCTCCACGTGCCTGTATGACCTCCCTACAACACCTGGACATGCTCCCAATAAGGCGGCGGATGTTCTCTCCATGTCTCCTGGTGTACTGGCCCGTCGCCTGGTATCTGCTCCATGCTCTGGACACTGTGCTGACCGACACGGCAAACCTTCTTTCCACAGCTGGCATTGATGTG
>JAOUQT010300253.1:0-16180 GCA_025769995.1 Xyliphius kryptos | reverse complement strand
ACACACACACACACACACACACACACACACACACACACACACACACACACACACACACACACACACACAAATCCTCTACCACGGTCTGCTGTGTGTCCAGACCACATTTTAAATGGCAGAGCGAATCTTCTGTTCTAACTTTCTGGATGGATGACCTGAAGATGAAACCAGGGGTCCAACAAGCTTCTGACCGATCCATACAGAGTTCTGATCTTCTGATGGGTATTTAAACACATGGATTGGTCCCGTGGGGGACCTGATTTAAATTGACCAGTTCTACAGAGACGTGTTTGTAATGTTACTGCAATGAGAGGTCCTTACGTTCTCATAGTCCTTCATGTTCATGACTTTGGAGGGAGACATCTTCTGCCCAGTGAACATGGAGGCTGCAAAACAAGGAGACATTCAGACAGAATTACAGACATAAAATCAACTGCTTATAGAACCCTGAACCCACAGCGAGACCAGAGAACAGTTAGATCAGTGTGTGTGAGTGTGTGTACCTGTCATGTTGTCCATGTTAAAGTCTGTATTGTTCAGTGAATCTGGAAGTCTGGATATACTGCATCTGCAAAAAGAAAATAGTATTCAGTATTAATATAAATCACTATTATTGCATCCATATACTGAGACACACACAAAGACTCATTTATCACTGTAAGAACACACACAGACACACATTACCCAGTGAGCATCTGTACTATGAACTATTCATGACGGTCACGCACAGAACACAGAACAGAGAAACAGACTAAATGTGTTAAAGTGATGACATCATAATTACAGTCATTGTACATTTAACATTGTTTTTTTACACTGCACAGATGCTGCTGCATTGAGAACGTGGGGGGAGGGGGGTACCTATGTCAGCACCTACAGATACATCCATTAAAACATCTGTTCGTTTTTAAACAGGAATTCTTTAAATAAGTTCAGAGGTCCATACAGCGTCTAATGTTCCACAGTACCATACATTTACATTTAGTCCTGTAGCAGATGCTTTTATCCAAAGTGACTTACAGATCCAAGAACATCACAGTCAGTAGTTTAGGAACAAACAAGCAAACTGCAGCACCATCAACCCACACATTACTCCATCAAGCATATTTTTTATAGCAGGTGTCTGTGGCAGAGCTGTGTTTTCAGAAGTTTCTTGAACACGTTGAGTGAGTGAACCGTACAGATGTTGTTGGGAAGGTCGTTCCACCATTTAGCAGTGCTGAATGAAATGGAGTGAGAATTAGCACCTCGGTGAATCGGAATCACCATGCGACTCATCACTCATCACCAGAGCGCAGTGAACGTGTCGAGAGCAGATCCAGAGACTGTCCTGTAGGTCGGAGTCAGTACCTTGTACTGAATGCAGCAACTACAGGGAGTCAATGGAGAGAGAGAGAGGAGGAATGGAGTGACAGGAGTTCACTTTGTTCAGCGTCGGGCTGCGGAGGTAGGAACCAATCGTAACGGTCTGATGGTGGAAGTTGGGAGAACGGCAAGCGGCGCATTATAATAGTTGAGCAGGGAGGAGCATCGTGGAGGCTTCATCATCATCATCATCACATGTGGCTTCTGTGACAAAAACTAAATTATGGCCCACAGACGCAGAGTAACCCCCCTGTTCTATTAAAGTTTGTAATATTTTAAAAAAATATATAGATATGAACATAAACATTGGGGTACATGAAACATTACAGAAACAGCACAGTGTGTAAACTTTTGCAGCTTGTAAATGAGGAGTGAGGTAGGAAGATGAAAGGAAGTGATCTGGTGAGCAGTGAGGTGTAGATTATGAAATTGTGTTTGTTATGAGGAGCTGATGAGTCTCACAGCTCTGATGAAGACCTGGACCAGAACCACAGTCCAGTTCTGTATGTGGTTCGGTTCTGTGGAACAGGTTGGACTTTAGGTTATATAAAAAAATGTGTGTTAACGTCTGTGTAACACCGTACTGAACAACCACCACACCGCAGACGTGAAGGTTCATATTCATGTTCCAGTATGGAACCGAGTCTACATCAGAACCAATACAATCACAATAAACCTGCACCTGCAAGAACAACCATCAGGTAGAACATGGGACGTGTGGAGACACTGTACATATAAATGTGTTTCAAACTCTCTCTCTCTCTCTCTCTCTCTCTCACTCACTGTGGTGTTATTTACAGACCACTCACAGGGGGAGTAAACACAGAATAGCGATCCACTGATGTAATCAGATGTCCACATTAAACAGGTCACATGTTCAGTCCACCAGAGGACTGGGACTAGAACAGACAGTTCTTCAGTTCTAAACCTTGGGGCAGGAAGGCAGGACACAGATACAGAGGGCTGATCGATTTACATTTGTTCTGCTGTTCCTTTTATTTACATTTCACTTTAATCATGCACCTCACTAACTCACCCATCATTCAGTTCAACACAACTCTCCACCAGAGAGCTTACACACACGCACGCGCGCGCGCGCACACACACACACACACACACACACACACACACACACACACACACACACACACACAACCTCAGAGTCATACTTCTTGCTTGAGATTCGTTCCAACACTGACTGTGCAAAGCTGAGCAGAAATCAAACACAGCCATCAGTCAGCAATAGGGTAATTGTAGGAACAGCGAGGGCACAGAATAAGCCTGAGTCAGCAAACACTCAGGCCAGCTAGAGAGATCCTGTAAGATGGAACGGTAAGGAGCTCTGGCTTACCAGCTGCTTCTACTTAACACCTAATGGCAACTATGCTCTGTATCAAACATTCTAATACTGCAGCAAATCAGCAAAGCGAGGCTAACCTTTTTTTTTTACCAAAAAACATATTTGCACAAATTAGGGGTATAACGGTACGTTGTACATGTCACAAACCATTCTGTACGAACCCAAGGGTTCATGACGTGCTTTCGCTTGCAAACTTCAACGGTACAAAAATAAAAAAAAATAAAAAACAAGGCAGAACTAAAATAAAGAAGGCAACCACACCGAGTTGAGAGTTCAGTTTAGTGGCATCTCCCGCGAAAGAAAACGATACACAGGAATTACTGTACATACACTACTTTAATCAAATCAACCATGCGGAAGGATTTTGGGTCCCAAAATATACACCAGCACTGGAGCAGCGTGGGTTGTGAGGTATGTTTTTGGAAACATTTAGAGAAACGTGTGAAAGCATATTTGGCAGAATCCTCCAGATCAATAACCAGAGCTCATCAAAATAATTAATCTTTGCTACTTTTTACACTCCCCTCATTGGGAAATCAGACAGGAATAAATCCAATACTGAAGTAATGGGCATGTACAGTAATCCTTTACATATCACGGACCCCGTGATGCTTTATAATACTTGTTCAAGGCTTTGTGAACCCTTCCCGCACTCTTTCCAAACACTTCATATGCTTTTAAACCCTTTTGAAACTACATATGGAAATTTAGCAGCATGTATAGTGCAAAATGCCACAATATAGTGACAACTCTGATACAGAATTCAAATATTTAAAAAACAAAGCCACAACACAGTGAAACTGTGAGAATCGATCTACGTTATGGTTCATATGCTGTAGTGTAGGATCCTGGTTTTGGGCATTTGATAAAAGTGCTCGACGATTTAAAAAAAAAAAAAAAAACAACAAAAACAACATACCGTTAGGTTCATGCCATGTTTTAAACCAAACCCTGAATTTTGTGTACCGTTACACCCCTTGCACACATGTGATTGAATTAAAAGCTGATGCTTGACAGAGGTCATTGCACGCTTTTAGAGATCAAAACACATCTGTTCTGTGCAACTTTTTTTGACGTCATGAACCTCAGAAAGATTTCCGAGCCTCTACGTGCTTCAGAGCCTTTGCATGAATAAATGTTATTCCTTCTGTTTATCTATCATCCCAAGTTAACAGGTTGTGCAGCCCAAAATGCTTTTGGATGACAACATAAACTGTACACACAAGCAGTTCAAGTTATTATCTTCCTCTTCATTCTCTACTAGGTTAGCGGGAGGTCCCCCATGCCCATCCAAGGAAAAACATTTGGGACTCTATTATTAGGTAGACCTAATGGTTTATACGGATTTAGAAAGTTACTATTATTAATTACTATTATTATTAAAATTAAAGGTGTTCAGCTTGTTCAATATGTTCAGTCTTAGAAAACTGTAACACTACTTTGAAACATTGTTCTATTGTAAAAAGCACAACATGCAGAAATGAATCCGAACTTAAGACAAAATATAAGCAAATTTGCACACAAACGCATTTACACCTGGTGCAATTTAATATCTCAAAAATAGAAAAATCTTAAAACAAAAACAAAAAAAAAAACAACATAAAAAGACATAGAGAGAACATGCAAATTTCACACAGCAAGAATTCTTACACAGAAAAAAAATCCAGTTCCCCTTTGCTATGAGAGCTGACTGCACACTGACTGCACCACCATACACACCATTTTAGTAATTCTCAATTGTCACAAATCAGCCACCTTTATTATTCATTAATTCATTCATTATCTCCTGCTTAATCCTTTACTAGGGTCGGGTGACGTTCCCTATTCCCATCCAGGGGAGAATGTCTCGGGCGCTGGGCAGATACACCCAGGACAGGGAGCCAATCCATCGCTAGGCACACTCACAGCCAAACACACAAATACACAATATATGGGGCAATTTACCTGGAACCCAGAGGAAACCCATACAGACATAGGGAGAACATGGAAACTCCACCCAGATCGGGATTCAGACCTGAAATCTGCAGCGCTAAAAGGCGACCGTGCAGCCCCCACCTCGATTATATCACATGAAACTACAGAGGTTAAGGACAATCACATGCTCCCTTTGTGGCACATTCTGACAGCCAACCTCTTTTCTGAGTTTCTGCTCATGCAGGTCATGGGTGTATTGTAATCCTCAGTATACATTGTCTCACGAATTATCTCACAAACTCTATGAATGAATGTGATTGAAGAGGAGTGAGTCTCACCCCTAACTTCCTGAGAAGACACAATCTTTGCTTCTATATTGTGCCAGTTAGGGACAGGGAGTTCTTATTAAGCAACAAATAAATAGTAAATTAAAATAAAAAGTTGTATGTTAACAAATTAAGATGCTGATTGTTCTTATCATGTTTTTCAGGGTCAAATTAAGTAATATGTTTTGTTTTAATGTAATGGTTTTAAATTGCAAAAAAATGAGCTAAAGCCAAAATAAAACATCTCATACTGATGTTCCAGCTTCCAAAAGAATTGTAAAGAATTTATGCATCTTGAGGCAAAAATACACTCATTATATTTTGCTTAATCCCATACTAGTAGGGTTGCAGGGGGTTTCCCCAGGGTAGAACATTTTGGGGCACTGGGCAGGTATACCAAGGACATGGCGGCAATCGGTCACTGGGCACACACAGTATATGGGGCAATTTAGAGCACCCTCTTTACCTTAAATCCACACTGAATTGTGGAAGGAAACGGAGAGCCCGGAGAAAACCTACACAAACAGAGGAGTACATGGAAACTCCACCCAGATTAGGATTCAAACCTGGATTGCCGCCCAGGCAAAATATAGAAAGATTCAATTAACAGACTACAAAAATCTGAATTTTTATTTCAGAATCAGAATTATTCCTAAATAGACCTCAGTGTGCATTGTGGAACCATCACAATGAAACAATCCAAAGCCTTCATCATTATAATTCCCCATGGAACTGTCCATAATGGCTTTGTATGCCTCATAATTTACCTTAGGAGACCTAATGAGGGTCCAGTGTCTATGTTGTCTACACAAGTAAGACAGTATTTTATTTGTAACAACCGAGACAGCTGACAAGTGCAGCCTGCGTACAGCAGCATGCAGAATGCCATCAGTACAGCCGCTCATTAAAGCCAGTGCAGTATGACGGAGGAAAGTGGCTACAGCGGATTCTTGGCCCACTAGAGAAATGTGATCTGCAGTACAATGGCAATCCGCTTGTTGCATAGCAATGCTGCTACACACCGATGATTCTCTGCTCCGACCGCATACACATTCAGGAAAGCACTAGTGCGAGCGAACGGTCAGAATATGCTAACTTCACTAAGCGTGCTGTCACAGTGTCAGTATTAGCAACGCAGACATGTCATTTGAATCCATGTTGGTTACCTCAATGAGCCGCGCTGCCTACGAGCCCTTCTAATCCCGAAAAGCGCCGGATGTGCTCAAGGATCTGAGCTAAACATCATGATGACGATTCACGTCCGAACGCGGACAGCTCGGCCCGGTATTCGCGGGTTCGTCGGCATGTAAAAGAAGCTTTAAGCGAAACGCTGATTAAATCCCTCCTTTTTCTGAAAGCATCTCTCCGGCGCTGCGGATTGGTGACGCGCCCGCTACTCCGGTTAAAGCCTGCTGCCTGCCAGTGCGCGTGCCCGACTCCGCCGGCCTTCGCGACAGCACACACGTGAACGCGCATTCGCTCCGCATGCGCGTAAATTGAAGTGCAAGGCCAGGCATAAGTTGCTGTGTTTGCCCAGTAGATGGCGACATCACGCTGTAACTATCAGATCTTAGATTGCTAAATACAGTAGACTTTTTTTGTGACTTTTTAACAACACTTTATTTTACCCAAAATTAAATTCCAATGTGCAGTAAAGGAATGTTATTAAAACACATGTGTTTAAGGAAAATCTGGTTGAGAGAGATAGACTATAGTGCCAAAAATATTCGCTCACGTAACTCAATATGAATTTAAGTGACATCCCATTCCTAATCCACAGGGTTCAATATGACCTCGGTCCACCCTAAGTGGCTAGAAGAGCTCCAACTCTTCTGGAAAGGCTGTCCACAAAGTTTAGGAGTGTGTAAATGGGAAGTTTTGAAGATTTGTTTTGAGGTCACACATGAGGTTGGATGAAAAGGCCTATCTCTCAGTCTTCGCTCTTATTCATCGAGGATTCAAGGAGGCTTTATTGTCATTTTCATTACATGTAGCATGTCACAAAAACGAAATTATGGCCCACGAACCCAGAGTAACCGTTTTAAGGCTAAAAAAACAATGTGTACATTGGGTTAAGGTCAGGACACTGTGCAGGACAGTCAAGTTTATCTACACCAGACTCGGTCATCCATGTCAGTTTGGACCTTGCTTTTTGCACTGGTGCATAGTCATGTTGGAAGAGGAAAGGGTCATCTCCAAACTGTTCCCACAAAGTGGACAGACAGACAGACAGATGGACATGACACAGTAATAATGCAGTAAATAAATAAGAAGAAAGAGCAAATAGTAAAAATATGACAAAAATGGTAATTGGTACATGCAATTAAATCCTGCATCCTTAGAATGTTACAAATGAGTGAAAATAATATTATATAACAAGTGTTAAATTATGCTGATCTGCAGGGTGAATGCCTTTGTGGTGGTACTAGTCTGACTAAGAGATTATCCACCATCAGAGACAGCCATTGTTTTTTAAAACTTACATGTATGTCCTATTTTTAAAAAAAAATCACGACGTCGGATGAGCCAACTTGACATTTTAGTTGTATTGAAGATTTTGTAATGACCAAAAAATTTGAAAATTATAACAATTTATATAAGTTGAAATTATAACAATATGCAATCACATTTATTTAGAATTTATTTACCCTTTAAATACCAAATTTCTTAACGTGTTAATTTGCTCAGTTGTGTCACCTGCCATTTTGTGTGTTTGAGATGCAAAAACTTTTGAGAAGTTATAAATATATTATATATGTGTATATATATGTATGTATACATGCTGAAATTATATTTGCTTTTTTTTTTAATTAAAAGATTTATAAAATACACGCAAATGGATTATTATACAAATTAGATGACGTCATTACGCGACCTTTACGGCAGCCAATAGCTACTTCCCTTACTGAGGAGTTGGGAAATCTGCTCAAGTCGTAAACAGTGTACAGCATGGCGGCGTCCACAGAAGAGACTCACAGGTATTTGTATATTGATTAAATATTCTAATGTGCAAAATAATTAGCCAACGCTGTGGTTAAATATTAACATTGTCAGTGTACTGATTATGAATTTTAAGCAATACATAAACTCATGTATATTTTGTGTCAAACCAAAGTGCAGCTGCATGCTGAAACTAGATGTCATCAGTCTCTTAGTAAAACACTTTACAGGAAAGAACACTATTAAAAGGCAGATAATGAAATTAAAAGCCAGCTAATTAATATGAAATGCATAAGCTGTTAAAAGTTTCTTTCCTTTCGTGAGCCCTACATTTTAACATTTATTAGCAGGTTGGGGCTCAACAGGAGTTATGTTTACAACTCAGAACTACTTTTTTATTTAAGCAACTGTAAGTTCAAGTAATTCAACTGTATGTATTAAAGTACACTTTGACAAGGTAGCACAACTCATCATAACACTGGCTAAAAATTGAACTAAATAAAATTTATTTAAAATTAAATGGACCTAAAATACATAAGCGCTCACTTACTTCAATGTTTTTTCAAGTTTGATGATAAATTTCTATCTGCCATCATCTCTTGCATCTTTGGCAGACACAAGACTTCTCATTCGCCAAGACGTGTTTATTGAAGCTGCGGGGCCAAATAATGATTGGTCTGTACCTGTCACCCAGTCAATCACAAGTTTACTCTACCCCCTTCCCCCCTGCCTCTCTCATTTAACAGGATTCCGATTTGAACTTCATTAGCCCCGTGAGCGGATTAACACATGCATAAATAAAGCAATGAAATCAAGCTATAAATTAATGTAGTTCACCTCTTAGTGCTGGGGATTCCTGGTTCCAATCCCACTTTGAGTGGAGTTTCCATGTTCTCCCAATGTCTGCATGGGTTTCCTCCAGGTTTTCCGGTTTCCTCCCACATTTCAAAAACATGGATTGGCTGCTCCAAATTGCCCCTATAGTCTGTGTGCGTGAGTGAATGTGTACCTAGCAATGGATTGGCACCCTGTCATGGGTGTGTTTGCCAAGCACCCGAGACGTTCTTCCCTGTATGGGCATGTGCCCCACGCCCTCGCAGAGGATTAAGCATAAGATAATGTATGAATGAAAATAAAGTAACAAACCTTTTTTAGAAATGTGGTGAGTAAAAACTACAGATCAAGTGACAGACATACTCAAGTATCAAGTGATAGACATACTCAAGTAAAGCACAGGTACCTAAAAAAACACTTAAGTACAGTAGCACAGTACATTTACCAAAGTATATCCACCTCTAAAAGTCACTCAATCGTGCCCTTGTTGTGCATTTGGGCACAACCATGCTTTTGCCAATCCTAGACATAAGACTGCAAAAATACATGTTCTTTGGCTTGTGAGTCCAGTGTCAGTGAGCATTATAACACTCCATGGCTTTGTGCTTGGTGATATTAGGCCTGCAAACAGCTGCTCAAGCATTAAATTTCATTTCATAAAGCTCCCAGCACACAGTGACATTTATGCACTATGCACCACTGCAATCTGAGTTTCAAATTATTAATAATAAACCTACACATTAATGTAGAAAATCTAGGAGGGAGGAAATTTCACAAATTGGCATCTAATTTACGGTTTGTAAATATGGACTGAATTGCTTAGTGCTAGATTTTTCACCGAAATAATAATAATAATAATAATAATGCATTTTTTTTATAGGCGCCTTTCAAAGCTCTCAAGGGACGAACGGAGACGATTTATGTGGTGAAAATATGCAAAACGAGTGATGTTATTTATGTGTGATTGGAAAGCCAGAGTGCTGTCAAGGACGACACACAGACTCTTAAACTGCTGGGTAGCAATGGAAATGAAGAAACAGTTTTGTTTTGTTTTGGGTTTTTTTTAGAATTTTTTTGAGGTCAGCCAAAAATGTTAGACAGGAAGACATTTCAATTTATCTTAAAGGTGTTTAGATGGCTTGAGATGAGGACTCTGTGTGTTTCTCCACATTTAACATTAATCCCCTAGACCTTTATTTTATGGATTTTACTTTGTGCAGTTTTTTTCAGAAAGCTAAAAGCACTTGACTGTCCTATTTGTCTTTGTATCCTGTAGTGTAACCTTAAATCTTTTTAGAACTCTGGAATGTATGGGACATAGCATAAGTGCATACAATTAAGAGCGGTCCCCTTATTGCTTTCAGATGTTTATAAACACATGGATTTTGTCTGTGTTATAGTTTAATGCCAGGCGATGACGGCAAGAACCAATTTAAGAGCGCTGAGAAAATCTTGTTTTACACGTAAGTAATAAAATGTAAGTTTTAAAAGTGTTATCAGTAAAGACTGTTGGATTCCGTTTTAATAATTTTTTTTGTTTTCTTATAAAATATTAACAGGCAACAGAAGGCTAAGCCTGCATCTCAGTATTGCGCAGTGCTGGGCACTTTGGTCCTGAGGGAGGCAGCAGCGAGTGTTGAGTTGGTTGAACCTAGTTCTCAGGTACTTAGGGGCTCTTAATGTTCTCTTTTACAACAATGGTGAGAATACAGGGATTACTCAGACTAATCTGCATCATAAACCATTATATAATATTAAAATATTTTTTAAATAAGAAATCTAAACTTAAAATGCTTTAAAGTAATAAAATTTCAGTTACTGACAGTATCAACTTGCTTGTGTCTCTTTTAAACTTGATAGAAAACATGCATTTTTTTTAGTGTCTAGCAGCACACATTGCATACATTTTTTAAACTTGAACGAGTAGGAGTGGTTGTTGCAAGAGGGGAAGAAGAGACACCAATATACAACCTACCTGTTACTTGAAAATTATCATTAATAGCTGCAGAGAATGTGGCAATACCAGGAATGGACCAACACTAATTAGACTATTAATGTTTCACCCCGCATTCATTAAAAAGAAAAGAGTATTGTTATGGTTCAAATTCAATATTAATATGAATAGAAATCAAACATGAAGCAGGACCACAAACGCTCCACAATTAGCCATGCAAAAAAAAAATTCTTAATCGTGCCACCACTATGCTAATGGAATTGTATTTATTTTTTTAAAATAAATTTTAAACAACATAATTACACTGAGGTCTCATTATTAAAAACAGGAATATCTGCTTTTGCTACTACGAATCTGTGAAAATGAAACCATCAGGTTTACTGTGGAAGAGCTGCAACCAACTACAGCACGTTACACAGTTCCAGATGTCTTGAATAGTGAACCAAAATTTACACAGTAAGTTTTGAAATGTTCTGAACATGAACACATCTCAGAATTATAGCATAATATTTGTGGTCAAGTCTCTGAAATGATTCCCAGTTTAAGTTTGTCTTTGGCAGACTGAGGATTGAGTGGAGGAGAGAAGACTGTGTTGCACTGACATGGGGTTTAGGTCTGTATCATATCCATATCTCTGCATCACCATTCTGTGTAGAGATTCTCTATGAGCATGAGGTCATGGTCACAATTAATCGTAAAGGCCGACTTTGCTTTGAGTCGCAGATTAATTCAGCAAGGTACGTGGAAAAAGACATTTTAATTAGACGTGGTCATTTATATAGCTATATTTTTAAATGATTTTTTTTCTTTGCTTTTTGCAGCTCACCCTCAGATTCTAAAAAGGTGATAACTTGCACTGGTAATAAATATAATACATATTAATGGATTTATTGATAAGGTCAAACTATATGTTTTGCTCCACAGAGCCAGGAAGCTGTTCTTGAACTGTCTGAGGAGAGCTTTCTGCAGTTTGAGGACATGAAAGCAAACGGTAAGAATACTTAATGTTTTCCTGTTTCATATTAATATTTGACAGTTTAGTTGCAGTTTTGCGGTCATTCTGTTACAGGCCTTAGTTCAGTGGGTATTGACTTTAGCCTGCATGGTTTCAGTCATGCATATGGTCTTCCTGAGCATGCAGAATCTCTCCTGTTAAAAGACACCAGGTAGAGTTAATTTTTGACTTTCAGTTTACATTGATTAACATTTTTAATATTTATAAAAATTATTTAAAATAGATTACTTTATTTAACTTATTGTTCAGTTTCTTAATCTGTTCCACAGTGACAGTGAGCCATATAGGTTGTACAACCTGGATGTGTTTGCCTATGATATCCACAGTAAACTGGGACTTTATGGTTCTGTTCCTCTGCTGGTAACTCACAAACCAGACAGAACTCTAGGGTTATTCTGGCTCAATGCTTCTGAGACTCTGGTAGACCTACAGTACTTCTCGAGTCATCAGGAGGTATTAATGCCTTACCAGAGAAATATTAATGCAGATATTATGCTAAATGTGACAGGTTTATTTGTAATATTTTATTGTCATCATTTTATAGCAGTTAACAGTTCACCACTAGTTTGGTACATTAAATGGTACATTAAACATTTACCTAAGTCATGTGGATTACAAAGACATCAAACATGTTCTAGATTTAAAAAAAAAATTAAAAAAGGCTGTAGAATACTTATAGAAAGATTGCTTTTTTTAAAAAAAAAAAAAAAAAAAGAGTAATCCATAACATTATATTAAGTAAGCAACCCAACCATTCTTGGTATTTTGGCAATAATGGGGAGCTTTTTAGTACTTTATTAAAATTGGATCTCCACTTTGCAGAATTTAAAGCTTACATTCTTCTGAGAATTGTATCTTATCTCATTATCTTCCATTTAATCCTCTACTAGGATTAAGGGAGTGTTCCCCACGCCCATCCAGGAGACAACGTTTTGGGCACTAGGCAGATACACCCGGTACAGGTCTCTATCTTCTGCCGGGCAAATACTCATGCAACTATAGAGGGGAAATTTAGGGTCCAGGCAATTCACCTTAAATTCATGTTTTTTGGCTGTGGGAGGAAACCGGAGAATTTGGCTAAAACCCACATGGATATGGGGAATTCATGGAAACTCCACGCAAAACAAACCTGAATCCCCAGCGCTAAGAGGCAGACATGCAACCACTGTGCCATCATATTTTGAAAACTTTGTGAAATTCTATATAATTTTGGAGTGTGTCTATAATTTTTTTTGCTGATTTATCCAGAAGAGCACTTTTAATTCAGACACTAATGTTGGATTAGATGGTCTGATTAACAGTTTTAGTTCCAGGTCATTCTAAAAGTGTCAAGTAGGGTTTAGGTCAAGGTTCTGTGTGTCTTTTAAAAAGAGCTATATAAATAAGTTACTTGTGTGTGTGTGTGTCCTTCCACACTAAACGTACATAAACATGCTTAAATGTACCATGCTTTACATAATTAAGCATTTCCCAAACTGTTACCACAATTGTAAAATCATACAGTTGTCCAAAATGAACTTTATACAACTGTGGCAAGGGAACTGAATTAAACAACTGGTTAGACTTTGTTTAATGTTGCTTTGTTGTAATAGATTAAGCTGTAGAATGTTTTGTCTTTTACAGCAGGGTGAAAATGGTCCCCCAGTGAAAAGGGGCAGAGTGATTACTATAACAGATGTTAGTTGGGTGTCAGAGAGTGGACAAATCGATTGCTTTATACTTTTGGGACCTTCACCAGTCCAGGTGTTTTCTCAGTATGCAAAACTCACAGGTGTGTATTTTGTTAAAGAATTGCTTTTATATGTTTACATTAAGTTGTCCATCCATCCATCCATCCATCCATTATCTTCCGCTTAATCCTATCATAGGATCGCAGGAGGGTTATGTTTCGGGCACTGGACAGGGTGCTATTTATTGCTGGACATTCACTCAAACACACACACACACCGACTATATAGGGTAATTTAGAGCAGCCACGTAACCTTGAATCCATGTTTTTGACTGTGGGAGGAAACTGGAAAACCTGGAGGAAACCCACACCAACATAGGGAGAACATGGAATCTCTACACCAATTGGGATTCGAACCCCACCGCTGAGAAGTGAACATGCTATATTTTAAATATTAAGCTATCAATGTGCTATCAGTACTCTCAGTAATCTTGCATGATCAAGATTAACACCATGCAGTGCTGGAGGAAAGGAGCAAGTAAGCAAACTGCATTGGGGGTGTTGTGCACCCAGATTTAATGTTAATTGTAATAGCTGCTACTACTCTATTCAATTGTAATAGTCCAATAATAATTTTTGTCCAAAACTACCATTGAACCCTATTTATCTTTTGGCAGGATACCAGGCCCTTCCACCACTGTTTTCTCTTGGTTATCACCAATGTCGATGGAACTATGAGGATGAGGAGGATGTGAAGGCTGTAGATGCAGGTTTTGACCTCCATGCCATTCCTTATGATGTGATTTGGCTTGATATAGAACACACTGAAGGCAAGCGATATTTCACGTGGGATTCCAAGCTTTTTCCCAACCCAAGGGATATGCAACTCTATCTGCAGAGTAAGAACAGAAAGGTAGGAATGTGCAACTGGTTTTCCAACTCTGTTCTTTAATATTTATTTAGCTATCTGTAGTGACTGTGGAAATGTTAATAACGGATTTCAAACCTTAAACCATTGTGGATGACCAAACTATCAGGCTAAATGAAAAGCAGAAAATAAAATTAATTCATTTGTATTAGTTGCATGGCAAACAGTTAATGCCATGCATGCAGTACTTTGCCTTTATTTAAGGTTACCATAATTTTTTCATGAAAAATATTCATTCATTATCTTCCACTTAAAACTGTACGAGGGTCACGGGGGACTTCCCGATGGTCATCGAGGGGAGAACGTCTTGGGCACTGAGTAGATATACCCAGGACAGGGTGCCAACCTATCACTGGGCACAAACACACACTATAAGGGGCAATTTAGAGCTTTCAATTTACCTTGAATCCATGTTTTTAAACTGTGGGAAGAAACCCAAAGAACCCGAAAGAAACACACACAGACAAGGGGGGAACATGGAAACTCCACCCAGATTGGGATTCGAACCAGCAATCAACCTTAACCAACACTTAAGAACATTTTTAAACCTATTATATAAAGAAATTTGCCTGTTAAGTCATGATGACAGCTAAAATATTTGTAGAAAATCAGACTTTGTAACTTCATATTCTTTTCGATTCAGTACAGATTTAGTTCCATGTACTTGTTGAAAATAAATGAATTTATTTTTATTATAAAAACATTTTTTTTATTATTATTTTCTATGATTCATATAATGGGCTCTAAATAGTTCTTTTTACTTGAGAATGTTTGTTCATGTAGTTAGTGGTTATCAACGATCCACACATCAAAGTGGACCCTGACTGGACGTTTTTCTGCAAGGCCAGGGATGATGGTCATTTTGTGAAGGACAGACATGGTGCTGATTATCATGGAACATGTTGGCCAGGTATCAAGTTTCATAACAAACTAGGCTAAATGAATTTGCTTTATGTTTTTTTTATTATTCTTGTTCAGCAAAAAAATTAAAATAAAAAGTCCGTTTTTGCATGTTAATTATTGTCGAATCATTAGGTGATTCCTGCTACTTAGACTTCAGCAGCTCTAGGACGAGGTCATGGTATGCCAGACACTTTTTACTGGACAAGTATACAGTGAGTATTTATCTATTTTGTAGCTTTTTAACTACATAATTGAACATAATAACATCCATGTTATTAAACTTTGGTTTTTATGTGCGTACACTAATGATTATGTTTCTTAGGGGTCTACTGATTCATTGTTTGTATGGAATGACATGAATGAACCCTCCGTTTTTAACGGACCAGAAAAGACGATGCCAAAAAACGCAGTTCACACTGGAGGCTGGAAACATCTGGAACTACATAACCTGTATGGCTTTTTCCAGGTTAGCTTGCCAAATTTTTTTTTAACATCTCTCTTTAATAAATCTGAAAATACATCTTTCATCTTTGTTTGTTTGGGATTAGTTACATTTGCATTTGGTCATTTAGCAGACGCTTTTTTTTGGGTTATTTTTAACAAATAACCCAACATGGTTGGGGTCAGAACACAAGGTACATACAGCCTACTTGGAGCAATGAGGTTTAAGGGTTTTGCTCAAGGAGCCACATTCGTAACTTTAGTGGATCTGGGATTTGAACCCACAACCTCCAAGTTGACAGCGCAACACCCTAACAATTAAGCTACCACTCTCTTGGTTATCTTAGTTCTCTGAATTAGTATCAATACATGTGATAAAACTAACTGTGTAACATTTTTGCTGGCATTTTTCATTCATTCATTATCTCCCGCTTATTCCTTTATGAGGGTCGCGGGGGGGTCCCCATGCCCATCCAGGGGAGAACATCTCGGGCGCTGGGCAGATACACCCAGGACAGGGCGCCAATCCAT
>JAOUQT010300236.1:0-16183 GCA_025769995.1 Xyliphius kryptos | reverse complement strand
TTAGCATTGTATACCTAAGTGTTGTGGGAGGGATGGACGCCATGGACATGGGGGTGGAAACAATAAACAGTAATTAAAGGTAATTATCTCGTCTGGTGGAAGTTCTGCTAATGGTCGCTGTGCAGCTATATAAGAAGTGGCACGACATACAAGGTGGATATACTACATAGGTTTTTTTATTTAGTTCATTTAAATAAAAATTGTTTCTTTATTGGAAAATATATTGTGTCCAGTATATGAGACTAGTCAATTGTATCAACACCAAAACCCTCACTGACATCACTAATTCTCCCACTTCACGAATACCTACAAGGCTGAAATTTGGGATCATAATTGTGTATCATTCCTATGAAAAAACGAAGTACCTCTCACTTTTCTACATTTGATGGTTTATTTGATATCGCCATCGAATGCAAAAGCCCGCCAGAGTCACATTAGGGTCTTCGCGAGTACCTACAAGGCAGAAACTCGACAATAAGATTCCCTATTGTGTCCTTGGAAAAAACTTAGTACTTCTTACTTTTCAAAATTGAATGGTTTTCCCAGGTACATACGGGGATGAAACTGTGTTTACCTACCATGTCCTCGGAAAAACTTATGGTTTTTGCTTTCCTACGCTTGATTCTTTGTTTGCTATTAAAATTTAATGTAACACTCCGGATGGGTTGGTGTCTTTGAGAGTATTTAAATTGCCAAAAACCTCACTTTATAATATTAAGTTCTTTTTTGCATTTCAACTTTTACGTTATGATCAGGTTCTCCACCGTGACAAATCCAACTGTATCAGCATGTTAGTATTATTAGTGCTGTTATCACTTACTATTTTTGTCATGTGTTTTTTTTTCTTCTTCTCTTGATTGTCCCTCTCTGGCTCCTACAAGCAATATGACAAAAAAATCACACAGCGGCCGTTTCCTTTAAAATTAGTAACAAATTATTATTATTTTTTTTTGTTTTATTTTGGCTTAAGTAGCTTTGTTACAGAAAATATCAAAGCTTTTAGAGTTTTCCCTCTTGAAGGTTTCTGGTTTCACTTCTCTCTTTAATTTAAATCCACATATGAGTAATAACACCATGTCTAGCACACATTCGAAATTGTAGTTTTCTGTTGGAAATGCATATGAGATTTCTCTTACACATAAACAACATGATTTTAATTCAAAACAATCCCTTACTGGTTATTTATTTGAGTATTTGATATTCAATCACTTGTTATCTTCCACTTCATCTTCTACTAGGGTCGGGGGAAGGGGAGCATGCCCATCCAGGGACTCGCGTCACCACACATACAAACACATACTATATGAAGCAATTAAGGTGGAAACCCATGTGGACACAGGGAGAACATGGAAACTCCACCCAGATTGGGATTCAAAACGGGAAACCCCACCGCTGAGAGTTACCTACCTTCCCACTGCAAAAAGCAATTTTGTATAAATTTGTTAATTATTTTCTTGGTTAATTTTTATTTTGTGTTTTGTGAAGCTGGGTTTGAATTTTTAACCTCATCATTATCTACAGGAGTATTCATTCATTCAATATCTTCCACTTAATCCTCTACAATGGTCATGAAGGGGTTCCCCATGCCCATCCAGGGAAGAGCGTCTCGGGCGCTGGGCTAATACACCCAGGACAAGGCGCCGGTCTATCGCTGGGCACACACACACACATATACATTATAGAGGCAATTTAGAGCAGCCAATTTACCTTGAAACCATGTTTTGTCTGTGGGAGGAACCCGGAGAACCCGGAGAAAACCCACGCAGACACAGGAAGACAATGGAAACTGAAATCCCAGATTGGGATTTAAAGGCGAACATTCTAACCACTAAGCCACTGTAGTATATAAAATAGTAATACTTGGAAAGAGTTCATATGTGGCCTTGTGCTTTTTTGTATAAATAGCTAGTTTGTCTGTGGCATATATATATAATTTAGTACCCAGTTGCTTAGGAATATGGCCTAAATCTTTAACTTTAATGCATTTGGGAACTGGATAATAAAAGAAAATTATTTGTGTTACCTTTTTAGATCATTTATATCAGTCAAGCAACTAAAGAGTGTGTTGTGACCTCATCATAATTTCCACAATATTTTGTATTTTCTCTTCATATGACACATTTAACACATCTTTAAAGTGTCTAAAAAACATTAACCTAGTGTATTAGGTTGGTTGTCTTCCAGATCGTCTCTTTTCCTGACGCTGTGAAACCAAATGATCCTTGATGACAAAGAGCTCATGCGAAGAGCCCTATCCAGACTATGAGACCAATCTTGGAGGAGGCAGAGACAGAACGACAGGAGGGAGGGATAGCACGTCCCTATCTCATCTCCCCTCTGGCTCCGGCAAAGGCAATCAGAGCCACGATGGGTTAGCTATGTCTCCTCAGGAAGAGCAATAAGTCTCAGGAGACCAGTCGGGCCATCACTAGACCATCATGCTGTTTGAGAGAGTGTGAGGGTGGGATAGTGAGACAGTGGTCGAAGAGGGGGATGATCAGTCTCCTCAGGCATGAACCCTTCAGCAGGGGTCAGTTAAACTGGGTCCATTAGCTTGGTGTTCAAATTGCAGCACCAATATTTATTTTACAGGATCTCATCACCCCACAACACCCCCCCCCCACACACACCCACACCCTATATGGCAAGTTTATTTGGCAGACTACAGACTGTTCATTTGGGATACTGAAACTCATTAAAAAGTTCATATAAAACAGACTGTTTACTAAGTTTTCATTATAAAGCCTGTACACCCTGATCAAGGCTTGTAAGAGATTTTTGGAACACACACCAAGCACAATGAAACAAGCGTTTAACTAATTGGATTTATGTGAACTTTTTTTATCACATTTAAATAAAACAGCTCATCAATGCTGTGTGTTAAAGCAATTAAAAGATAAAAGTTTAAATTCCCACCACAACAGTATGATAAGAAAGAAGCATGACCTCATACATGGTATCTGATTTTCTAAAAAGCACCACAGAAGCAGAATCTCACATAGATTGCTTCCTAATGAGGTTAAGGTCGCTTTGCTAGCCAGTGCAAAATGTCCATGAATAATTAGTGTTTTCTTTTTCTTACCCTGAAAAGCATATCTGTTTTTGTGATTCGGATGGTGGGAGTGGGGTGGCTAGGTGGTGGGGGATATGGCCTCAATGCAAGATGGTCGTGTTTTCTTTTCATGGGAAGTCAGACAGGGACCTTTCTGTGTGTGATACCAGGGGCCTCCTTAAGATCAAAAACATGCAAGTTAGGTAAATTGGTGTTTTTTAATTGTCTCTAAGTGTGAATGTGTGTGAGTGTGTTTTGTTTTGTGTAGTTGGTTGACTCTCTTATTGTTGATACAAAATTTATTAATTTATTATTATTTGTTTATTTTCTGCTTAATTCTCTACTATGGTCGTAGTGGGGTTCCCCATGCCCATCTAGGGAAGAACGTTTCGAGCACTTGGCAGATACACCCTATCGCTAGGCACACTCACTCACACAGCCACACATACAAACACACCCTATATGGGGCAATTTAAAAGTAAAACTGATGGATTTTGAGTTTACATATTTTAAATGAACATGTTATTATGCAGTGAGGTTTGTTGCAATTAAACATCTGAAATGAATATGTGTAATAAATAAAGTGTGAGTTGTGACTCCGGTGTCCACACATGAATTTATTAATAGGTTTTCCAACAAGGAATGATGGAGACAAGTTTCAGCTTTGTAGCTGTGTACTCACAAAATGAGCAGACACCATTCATCGTCAGGAGTTTGTGAGCAGAGAAGGGAAGGAGTTGGTGGTGAAGGGCTGGAGTGCGCCTGTGCGAAAACAGTCAGAGAAGCAGAAATATAGACAGACAGACTGTGCCTCACAGATACATAATGTTATAAACTACAACTGTATCTATTATATTTTTATAAGACTTTTAAAAGAACTCTTGGGGTCATAATTAAGATGTTCAAAAATGTACAGGGTGGTTGCTGATATCACATTACCATTTGTGGCATATTAGTACATGGGAGGGGGAAAACATTTGAGCCTGGGTGAGACCCATGGAGGCCATCTGTGAAGTCGGCATTTCATATTCAATTTTTTTTTTGTTCAATGGGAAGCGGGTCACGGGACACATCAAACACATAAATAATTGTAAACAAAAAACAATGGTGTGCTAATTTTTAACGTAGCATTATTCATAAGCGAGATATTGACACGTTTGTGACATGGCGCAACGACAGTAACCCTCTAAATGATGAGCTCAAAGTGCTGCCAATTGTGTTGAATTTTGTTTGTTGATTTTAACGATCCGATCATAATTCTTCTTGGTGATATTGTTTATCGCTGTTTGACTGCATGCTCTGTAAAATCTGGGGACAGATAGGAAGCAACACTCTGCTCATTACTGTGTTGTTACCTGGGGACACGGATCAGGAGAGTGCAGGACGGCGCCACCCAGCAGGCTTTTTTATTGACGAGGCTGGAGAATTGGTGTCTCTATGCACCACTGTGGATCCATATCCAATAACTCAACCTCTTCTCTATTTGATGCCACACAGTGCAAAGCTTCAGACAAACAGACGCCCAGCTGAGACCCTATTAGGATACTTTTAACCATACACCATGTTCAAATACCATTTATTGATTATGCTTTATTGTGTTTTTACATAATATGAAAATATTACAAATTATTCATGTTATATACTATTTTTGGTAAATATTTGGCACTTTTGCATATTTTAAACAAACCCACTTATATTTAATTGACCTGGCGTTATCTTAAGTCATGTTGCAAACATCTGTACATTTAATGCACAGTTAGCACTTATTTACTCATTTTATTGATTTGAACAAAATGTGGCTAAAATTTTGATCATTAATGTCGAAGATAATCATAAAACACCAAGTGTTTTTCCCCTGTATGGGCATGGGGAAGCCCAATCGAACCTAGTACAGGATTAAGTGGAAGCTAATGAATGAATGAAACTTTAATAGGAGTGTATCTTGTTACTGGAGGTTAATATCATGTTAATGTTGGACGACTGTCAAAAACAACCTTTTACAAGTCAGTTCTGATATTCCGACTGTGACTTTTTAATTATTATTATTATTATTTAGTTAACCAACAATTCTTTAATAGCATTTGGTCATTTTGAAGACACTTCTATCCAAAGTGACCCACAAGTATCCTTCTTGATAGTTGGAATCAGAACATAGGGTAAATACAGCATCCCTGAAGCAATGAGCGTTAAGGACTTTCCTCAAGGACCCACATTGGTATCTTCAGTGGACCTGGGATTTGAACCCACAACCCCTAGATTGCTAGTCCAACAGCCTAACCACTCTCCCTACAGTTAAAAAAAATAATAATAATAATGGACGATTGACCCTTGAATGGGTGACTAATTCATGCTGGTATTAAAACAAGGTAATGCTCATGTTTCGATCGAAATCTGCAGTGATGCAGGACAGGTATATCAAATGATTAATAATTTGCAGGATTGATTTGTTGTAATGAGGTAAGGACACCTGCCTCAAGGTGTCACTCTTATGAGTTTTGGGTTATTGCTTTCCCTCTGCTAAAACAATAACAGGTAAGTAATTCTTTACAGCTTTACTTTCAGGGTACAATATAACAAAATATTCCAACATAAACATTCAGGTTTTGCTAAATAAAATTAATGTTTAGGAATCTTAGAAAAAAAGAAAATCAGGGTAAATAAAAAAAAATATAGAGATGTATTATGACAAGTAAACAGTATTTATATCATGTAAGTAAGGATATGGCTAAAAATAAAGTGCAGGTTGTTAAAGTGACATTTAAGTGACATTTTCATTTAGTCATTTAACAAATTCTTTTATCCAAAAGGAGAAAAAATAAAAGAAAAACTGTAAGGAGTAAAAAAAAAAAAAAGGTATTATTTCATGGTCTTTATTTGTGTTCTGAGACCTGATAGACTCATTATACATTATACCAGGTATGATAAAATTAAGGTGCCATACTTTGTATCAATTATTTAAAGAAACTATTATTAACAGAGATTACAAAAAAATTCAAAATTTTAAATTTACAGAAAATACAAAAAAACAAAATAAAGAATTACACAATGCCCTTGTAACAATAATTTATAGAATATTGTACAGTCTAATGTTTATTTAAAATACATTTTAAAAGAGTTATGATGAGTATTTATATTTAATAATTCGCTAACACTTTACTTAAAGTTAGTATTCGTAATGCATTGATAACACAGTTATTAAGCTTTACGCATCCATAATGCTTTATAATACTTGTCATAAGCCTTGGGTAAAGTTCAAAAATGTACATAACCACAAAAGTGTTATAAGAACATGCCATAAAGCTTTATAACACAAAGTTAACATAAATTACAGTGCCTTGCAAAAGTATTCACTCCCCTTGTATTTTTACATGTTTTATTTCATTACAACAAAAGTTTTTTAATCTGAATTGTATGTGATGCATCTGCACAAAATTGTCTATGTTTTAGAAGTAATATGAGAAATAAAAATATGTAAAAAAAAAAAAATTCATTTGTGGAAATAAGAAACTGAAAACTGGCATGTGCATATGTATTCACACCTTTGTTTTAAAGCCCCTAAAAAGTTCTGCAACCAACTACCTTCACATGCTTAGTGTGCAATCTAAGTGTCACATGACCTGTCAGTATATGCACACCTTTTCTGAAAGACCCCAGAGGCTGAAACACCATTAAGCTAACCAAACAACACTAAGAAAACCAAGGAGATGTCCAAGCAAATCATGGACAAAGTTGTAGAGAAGTCTAAGTCAGGGTTGGGTTGTAAAAAAATATCCAAATCTCAGATGATCCCCTGGAGCACCATCAAATAAAAAGAACATGGTTCCACAACAAACCTGCCAAGAGAGGGCCGCCCACCAAAACTCTGAGACCAGTCAAGGAGGGCATTAAACAGAAAGGCAGCACAGAAACTAAAGGCCACCTTGAAGGAGTTGCAGAGTTCCTGGGCAGAGACTGGAATATCTGTGAATTTGACCACAATAAACCATTCACTCCCTAGAGTTACTTACAGGCAAAAATAGGAAGGCTTGTTTTGAGTTTGCAAAAAGGCATGTGGGAGACTCCCTAATTGTATTGAGAAAGGTATTGAGACCAGAATTGGCCACCAAGGAAAACCCTATGTCTGGCGCAAAACCAACACATCTCATCACCCCAAGAACAGTGGTGGAAGCATCATGCTGTGGGGATGTTTTTCAGCAGCAGCTACTGGAAAAGAAGTGAGCGTCGAGGGGAAGAGGGATGCTGCTAAACACAGATATATTCTTGAGCAAAACCTGTTTGCGTGTGTCAGTATTTTAAGACTGGGACTGGGACCTTTTATAGGACAATGACCCAAAGCATACTGCTAAAGCAGGAAACGTGTACATGTATTGGAATGGCCAAGTTAAAGCCCAGACCTTAATCCACTTAAGAATTTGTGGTCAGACTTGAAGATTGCTGTTCATCAGCGGAAGTCATCTAACTTTAAGGAGCTGGAGCAGTTTTTCCTGAGGAATGGGCAAAAATCCCAGTTGCTACAAAAAGTGGCTCTACAAAGTATTGGCTTGAGGGGGTAAATTTTTATGCACACTGAAGTTTTGAGTTATTTTGTCCTATTTGTTGTTTGTTTCACAATTAAAAACAATTAAAAACTTATCAACGTAAGTTAAATTGTAGGCATGGTCTGTACATTAAATTATGCACACCCTCAAAAAATACCTTAGAATTCCATGTTGTGAGGTGAAAAATATGAAAAATGCAAGTGGGGTTCATTTTTTCGCAAGGTACTGTATATAGTTTAACCGCGTATTAACTTGTTATAGAGACCAGTGTTCATAAATGACTTCATAAGTACTTATAACTGTTTATAAATGCTTATAATATCTCTTTGCAGGCATAAAATGTGGTCATTAATAAATTTTACATTTTACATAATCACATATAAACGCTTATAAATGCTCTTTACAGACTTTAAGTAAAGTTTACTACTGTGTTACTTGTTTTAAGTGAGAATGTTGAAACATCCAAAGTATCAAAAGTTTTAAACAAGTTCAGATTATAATGCATTGTCTCTTTGTGTTATGTAACAATTTATGACTATGATTATGAATATTTATGTTCATTAACAAATGCTTATGACAAATGTTATGAAGTGTTATGAATACCCCATTAAGATTTATGAAAGCACGTATACTGCATTATTAATACTGGATAAATCCCTAAAAGAAACTTTGTGTTGATCCATGGCAAAGTAACAGGGGTGATAAAACTTTGCATATATATTAGTCAGTAAACAGATAAACACAAAACATGTATTCTATTTGCAAATGTATCTACTGTCACTTTGAATTTGAAGAAGATGCCTGCAGACATTAAAGCAAATGCATCTCCACACACACCTAGTAGTGTAAAAAGCACCTTAGTTTTATGCCATAGACTGAAGTTTGTATTAATCTTGCTGAATTTTAAAAAATAGTAATTTCTCCAAAAATGTAATTAAATAATGTATTTTAAATAAAAAAATCCAGTACTGCAACTTTGATGTAAAATATTTTTTGCTAAGTAAAATGCACTTGGTCATCATTTAGCAGCAATATTTGTGAAACACCTGTGTTAGTGATGGTGTTTTTAGCAGCTCGTGATCAAGGTTAAACTCACAGAGGTGTAATTCCAGCATCCTGCCTGAACCCCCTGACCTCTAATGCCATCTTCAATTTCCTCAACCCAAGTCCAAATGATTCTTTTTCTCTCTCTCTCTCCCTCTCTCTCTCTCTCCCCCTCATGGTATTATTGTGGTGAATGCTTTAATTTCTGTTTTAAATCCAGTTAATAATGACCAATGTCCTTTCTGTCACCACCACTTTTCAAACTGTTTTAGACTATGTTCATTATTTGTCATTTTAAGTTCTGTTTTAAATGCTTTTAATGTGATCTTCACATCACAAGTTTTTATACTTGGTTTTAAGTATGTCAAAAAGCAGAAGTTTAAGTGTCAACTGGTGAACGTTATGCTAGGACAGAACAAAATGGCCGTGTACATCAGCAGAAAAAAACAAAATGATACAAACGGCAGACTCTTATGGGATTAGGATTTTTAGTCGGCTGGTTATATCTAGAATTTTAATTGATTTAAATTTTTACAAAAACATGAAAGACATTGACTCTTTTAAATCAGTGTTGTGCTGCGGGGAAGTTGTTTGCTCGGTCTTGGATGATGAGCTCCGCTTCACACCAGACTTTGCTTAAATCTGTGTCAATTATTTAATTCTTTGTTTTTTTAATAGTTTTTTTTGCTGCCCACTGTAATTTACTCTAGAGTAAATAAAGTGTTGTTAAAAGTCTAAAGGTCTCTCTCTTAATACATTAACTCTTTTAAATCAGTGTGGTGCTGTGTGAGGAAGCAGTTTGCTCGATCGTGGATGACGAGCTCTGCTTCGCACCACATTTTGATGAAAATTGTGGTGATTATTTAATTCTTCAATATTTGATAAAAGGTCTCTTTTTGATACCCTGATATTTAGCCTTGGGTAAAATAAAGCATTGTTAAAAGTAAAAATAAAAAAAAGTAAAAAGTCTCTCTCTCTCTTTCTAACTGCATGTGTGTGTTGCTTTTAATAAAATTTTACTCTGACTTTGTTTTATCAGACTAACTACAAACTATTGAACACTGTGATTAGTACAATTTAGGTTGATTTAATCTTAAGGAAGTGTTACATTAAAACATTCAGTGGCTGGGGTTACCATGATGTGGGAAATGAGGGCAGCTTCGTTCTATTTGAGAAGTGAACCCCAATAACTAGCCCAAAACTAAATTAAAATCGCCAAGGTAACTTTTTATTTTAATTAAAAAAAGTGTTACTAAGCATGAACCAACTTTTACATAGCAGTGTAAAAAGATCCATCTCATGTTTGCAGTGTTTATCGGGGCAGTGTTTCCATGAGTTTCTTGATTTGTTGGCCATTACAAGCGCAAAAGCTTTTTTATTCATTGTTCTTTTATTCTATTTCATTTTATTTTGCCAGAGATCTACCTTTTTCCCTTTGCCTTCTGCCACTGGTGACAGGTTTATCAGCACGATAAGAATCTGAACTGGTGGTGACCTGTCTCTCTGCCTGTCTGATGACCTGACATTGTTTGTATGTGTGCGCGCGCAACTTGGACTCTCTTTTCCCATTTAATTAGTCTTTTACTGCCAGACCGTGAGGCTGCACCTTGGATTTTTCAAAATGTCTTATCAGCCCAATGTTTACAGGCCTTATTCCTGTACAAGTATCCATGAGAATAGCATTCGTTGCCCAATTCCTGTTGTCCTAAATCTTTATCTTGCACTTAAAACTTTCACAAAGTTGTTTAGAAAAATAAGACAGATTTAAATCAAACCCTCCTAAAACCAGAATGAATGATTCTTTGATTTAACCATTTGAATACTGTTATATCCAAAATATAAACTCTTAGTCAAAATAAATATGATAAAAATTTCTATAAATCCAGTTTTAAAAAGGCATTAAAAGTGAATTCCTAATGCTTTATAACATTTATCATAAGCCTCTGTTAATGTACATTTATGTTCTTAATCATAGTCATAAATTATTATAACAATTTGACATAATGCTTTGGAACACAAAGTGACATAATGCATTTTGTATTTGTGGTAACACTTTACATAAATCTGATAAACATAAGGCATTATTAAAACATTTCTAAAGTATTCATAATACTTTTCTTAAGCCTCTTTAAAAGAAACTGAATACATAGTAGAACATAATGGCTTATAAAGAATATAAATGCTCTTTACAGACTTCAAAAGTATGACCCTACTTAAACTTTTGATTTTTTTTTGGATGTTTAGACATTCACTTTACTTAAAGGCTGTAAAGAGCATTTATAAGTTTTTATAAGTCGTTATGTACTACTATGTATGTGGTCTCTTTTAAAGGGGTTATTAATGACAACACTTGACTTTATACCTGTAAAGAGAGCTTATAAGCTTTTATAGTTATAAAAACAGTTATGAAGCACTTATAAAATAATTGTCAGGAAAAGCTCTCATTAAACACAAACGTTATAAGGCTTTGTGTCACTGATCTCTATAATTAGTTAATAAATTGTTAAAATATATGATTTACAATGAGTTACATTATGTCACTTTGTGTTATGATGCCTTATGGCATGTTCTTATAACACTTTATGAGTGAGGTTATGTGCATTTATAGACATGAACAAAGGCGTATTACAAATGTTATAAAGCATTATGAATACTTCATTAATGTGTTAATAATGCCGTGTGAACACCAGATTTATATAAAGTGTTACCATGAACACATACATTAGCAGTAAAGGTATACCTAACTATGCAGTAGTTTATGAATGGGAGATGGTGTCGGGAGTAAAATACAAATGGAATGCACGCCTGGAAATGAATTCTGGCTAATTGTCTGAGTGTGTGTGTCTTTGTGGCAGGTGTTTTAAGAAGCAGAGAAGATAAAGGCATTTGAGTTCATTCCATATCTTCATTTTGTTAAGCCTGTACTACAAAAGCTGTTAAAATTTAAATAAAAACAAAATACTGTAATTTTAGGGAAACAATGATGCATTCTACAGTGAAAAAAACAATCACTGGTCAAGTTTATAAGGAAAAAATTGTCAGAGCAGTCTCCATAGGAGCTAGTGGATAACCTGTCATGGCTTTTTGAGGCACAGTGGCTAATCGGGCTCATTTGGACTCATTAGCTTTCCACACAGGGGGCCTTCATGCTGAGATGATGTATTACCTTAGAAGACCTGGTTCTGGCTGCCTCAGGGGAATAGAGTGCAGTGGGAGAACCAGACAGGAAGACAAAATGAGTACAAAGGACTTGAAATAGGGAAGGACCTTGAAGAAAGGGAGTGAGACAATGCCCATTATCTGTCTTTTTAAGATTGAAAAAGTGGACTAATACGCTGAATTGAAAAATGGACAATACAACATTAAACAAAAAAATATATAATAAAAAGTGATCTTTTTGCTTACTTAGAAGAGTGTGTCCTTCACATTTTACTCATCCGAGCAAATGAGTTTAGGTGCCTTGCAAGGGGCACTTCAGCCATAGTACTTGGTGGAGCCGGGATTTGAACCAGGGCCTTCGAGGCACAAGACCGTAACCACAAGTCCATGACAGCCCCATATACAGTCACACCGCTAAATAAGATTTGATTATATTAATTCATTCATTATCTTCAGTTTAATCCTCTACTAGGGTCACAATGGGGTTCCCCTATGCCCATCCAGGGAAGAACGTCTCGGACGGTGGCCAGATACACCCAGGACTGGGCGTCAATCTGTCACTGGGCACACACTCACTTTCAGTCACACACAAACACACACTATATGGGGAAATTTAGAACATTCAATTTACCTTTAATCCATGTCCACGTCATCTGGAGTGACAAATTACACTTTTCCATCTGGCAATCTGATGGACGAGTTTGGGTTTGGCAGTTGCCAGGAGAACAGAACTTGTGGAGGGGGGATATTGGTGTGGGGTTGTTTTTCAAGAGCTGGGCTTGGCCCCTTAGTTCCAGTAAAATAAATTTTGAATGCTTCAGCATACTTGGACATTCCAAGCAACAAAGCAAGGTCCATAAGGACATGGAAAACAGAGTCTGGTGTGGATGGACTTCACTGGCCTGCACAGAATCCAGACCTTACCCGATAGAAGATCTTTGGGATGAATTAAAGCGGAGACTGAGAGCCAGACCTTCTCATTCAACATCAGTGTGTGACCTCACAAATATTCTTCTGGAAAAATTGTAAAAAAAAATGCCTTAAACACACTTCTAAACCTTGTGGACAGCCTTTCCAGAAGGGTTGAAGATGTTTTTAGCTGCACAGGGCAGCTGCCGGCTCTGTAGCCTAATTTCCGTGTTTTCAACTTAGAAACAAAAAATTTAAAAATGGTTTATGATCAGAAAACTATTAGTCCACACTTTGTCAGCATAACCTAATATCTTTCAGCGGTGTTAATGAGCAATTGATTTTGTTGTTATTTTGAAGATAAAACCAATAGACCATTACTTTTAATATGTCAGTGGAGCTTTGAATATCATAGTTACATTTGCTAATCCAGTTAATCCAGGAAACAGTGAAATGTGAGAATATGGCTGACAGCTGTTTCCTAAAGAACATCGCATCCTGTTAGAGAACACACATGTTGAGCTTTTAAAATTAATCCCAAGACTGTCTGGATTATGTTGTACCAAGGCTGTGCCAAATTGCAGGTCACGTCCATTTTATTAGCCCAGGATCATTTACAATTTCAAAAAGTCTATGGTATTTTGTAAAGTGCAATAAAAGTAAAAGAATATGTGCTTAACAAGAAAAGAAAGTGAAATTTAGCCTAATGTGCATGACAAAAGTGCATGCATATGGGGCCTTTGATAAACTAAAATCTGGAATATTATATATTGCATTGCCATTTATGTGTAAAAGGTACTACGTCATAAAAGAGGCTTTCAATGTTGTTTGAAAGACGGCGTCTGCAAAATTTAAAACCACTGTAAGAGGACTGTGAATGATGATTATTTTTTTCCTTTAACTCTATAATCTCTGGGTAAAAAGGTTACTGGTGATACTTCATTACAACATAGTGGAATTTTAAAATATTGTGTAACGATAATGATAGTAACAGAAAAGTCAGTCACCAATTAATGACTTCGACTTTATAAGTTGTGTTGTGTGTAATGAGGGGGGAGCATGTGCAAGTACAATCTGTGTTCTTAGACATGAATAAACCACTGCTTGAACAAGGTGTCTTCCAGAAACTGGCAGTAGGTCTGGGAGTTAAGCTTCACTCCATCCCTTACCCGAAAAGGTCCCACAAGTTCATCTTTGATGATACTAGCCAATAACAGTACGCCACCTACAGCTTGCTAGCGTCTAAATCGGAGTGGAGCTCTGTGCCCTTGACTGATCCAGCCTTGGGCCCACCTATTTGGCCCATCAAGATTCACTCTCATTTCATCATTCCATAAAAACTTATGAAAAATCAGTCTTTAGATATTTCTTGACGTTTTATCTTATGTTTCTTGTTTAAATGTGGTCGTTTTTTAAGCCTTTATTTCCTTATGCTCCAGTAACAATGCAGCTCTGAAATATGGCAAAACTGGTGGCAAATGGCATCTTGGTAGCATCACGCTTGATTTTCCTTAATTCATGGGCAGTTATTTTGTGCCTTTTGTCCCCCAACACGCTTCTTGCGAACCTGTTGGCTATTTTCCATGTGAAACACTTTATTGTTTGTGATCACACTTCAAAAGTTTGGCAATTGCTGCATCCCAATGCAAGACATCTCACAATTTTTTACCTTTCAGAGTACGCCAAATCTCTCTTCTGACCTATTTTGCCATAGGAAGCGAAGTTGCCTAATAATTCAGCACACCTTATATGGGGTGTTGATGTCATTAGACAACACCCCTTCTCATTACAGAGATGCACATCACCTGATTTACTTAATTGGTAGTTGGCTTTCAAGCCTATACAGATTGTAAGACAAAATGTATAAAAAGGATGATGTGATCAAAATACTCATTTGCCTAATAACCAAGTTAAGGATGTCGTTGGGCTAATTATGTGTTACAACACCCTTGCTCAATTGTAATGCACAGCTAAAAAACGTTATACTTATAAGTGAGCATAAAAGGGAGCTCAACGTTGTAGGTTAGTCTAGTATCCGAAACATTAGCAGTTGTTTGCTTGCTTACAGGCTCAAAATGGCCAGAAAGAAACAACTTTCTCTAGAGAGCCATCAGTCTATTGTTGTGTTAGGGTAGGCTTAAGATACTGAAAATATCTGAAAATATCTTACCAAGCTGTTAACTACTCTCTTCGAAGAGTGACACAAACTGACATAATATGGTTACATTCTAAAACTTTATATTAAAGGATTACATTTTTAAATTTCAATTATTTATTCATCCGTTTTTAAAATATTTAGAATTTTTTTTTTATTATTTAGCCAGAAATCTTTATTTTATAAAGATATAGGATGTGGATCTACTATTTACTGTAATACTCTACAATGGACTAAAAAGAAAGCTTTAAGCAGTGGCACTAGTACAGGGTCTGTTAAAAGCATATTTCTTTCTAAGTGAGTTGATCTTTCTGACCTCACAGTGGAGGTAGAATTACTGGTGGATTCAGTTCCGACCACCAACTAGACTAAGCAGGTGAGAGAAGCCTGTTTTTCAAAGACCTCTCTCCTCTCATTCTCGGCCCACTCCACATCTTCATAATACCAACCTTTGTTGATCCCAGAGGTCAAAGTCATAGTTTTTAAAATGATACAAGGGCTGTTGGAAGTCAGATCAGACCAAAAAATCTAACATTGTGTGAAAGCAGGATTAAAATTGAAAATTAGCCAGTATTACACTATTTCTCTAATTCTCCCACTTCTGAGTATCTACAAAGCTGAAATTTGACATTGTGGTTTTCTATCATGTTCTTGAATAATCACAGTACTTCTAACCTTTCTAAGGTTTGCATTTTTCGATGCATTTTTCGATATCGATATAAAATGCAATACCTCTCCAGTGTCACATCATGGTCTTCCCGAGTCCATCCAACCAACCATTATCTTCCACTTATTCCTCTACTATGGTCGTGGTGGGGTTCTCCATGCCCATCCAGGGGAGAACATCTCAGGCGCTGGGCAGATACAACCAGGACAGGGCGTCAACCCATCGCTGGGAACACAATTACTTACACATCCATACACACAAACACACATTATATGAGGCAATTTAGAGCATTCAGTTTACCTGGAATCCATGTTTTTGGACTGAGGGAGGAACCTGGAGAAAACCCACGCGGCCACGGGCAGAACATGAAAACTTCACCCAGATCGGGATTTGAACCAGGAACCCCCAGCATTAAGAAGCGCTTTCATAAGTTTAATTGTTCGTTCAGTATCGCCATTGAACACAACACCTCGGATGGATTGGGGTCTTTGCGAGTACCTACAAAACCTCATCATCCTATTAAAAAACAGGAAGTGGTTGTTCCGTGGTTAGGGTGTTGGGCTAGCAATCTGAGGGCTGTGGGTTCAAATCCCAAAATACCAAAGTGGGTCCTTGAGCAAGACCCTTAACCCTCATTGCTCCAGGGATTCTGTATGTAA
>JAOUQT010300229.1:0-16183 GCA_025769995.1 Xyliphius kryptos | reverse complement strand
ACACACTATACAGGGCAATTTAGAGCATTCAATTTACCTTCATGTTTTTGGAATGTGGGAGGAAACCGCAGAACCCGGAGGAAACCTACGCAGACACGAGGAGAACATGCAAACTCCACCCAGATTGGGATCCGAACCGGGAATCCCCAGCGCTGAGAGGCGAATGTGTTAACCACTAAGCCACCGTGCCGCCCAAAGTTTTTAAATTAATTTTTTAATTTAATTTTTATAAAGTAAAGTTAAATCCAGTCCCTGATCTGCAGATATCAGATGATTTAAATAAAAAGTATATTTATTTTTAATGTACTTTTCCAATTCCTTAACTTTTTTTTTATTTAATTCAATTTTAAATTCTACAATAATTCTATTGTATGAATTATAGTTTGGGCACCAGGGCTTTTCCAGCTATATGCACGTGCCCCACAAGAACTATTTCTACATGAATATATTTGTAGAGTTTGTAAATGACTGTATGAGCATTTGTCATACGTACAGGTCACTTCTAAATTGAGGACCTGGTTGAAAAAGGATGTGAGAGGTTACATGTCCATTTCTGTCCAGCGGCTGTTCTCCTTTCTCCTTCCGTTGGATTTAGGGTAACATGATTGAAGTTGGAGAAATAGCTAAACGTGTTCAGTTTGAAAGAGAGACATATGCAATAGAAATTCCTACTGCACCGTTTTTTTTCCCCTTGTGAAACATTTTAGTTGGGGCATGTTATTTTTAGTAAATCTGTAGTATTAGATAACTAATTGGTTGCTATGGGTTTTTCTTACCCGACCTAAATTCATCACTGCCTTTTCCAGTAGCTTGTCTGTTCTGGATGTGTTTAAGACAGTACATCAGAGGTGATGTATAGATAACTGAATTCACACAGTCATGCTGAGCTGGGTGAGCGAGTCGTTTTTATAAACCTAAGGGCTGTGCTTATTAGAATAGCTCTGGGCTGTAAGTGATAATGCTGTTTGCTGTCAATGCTTTGATACATTTTGCTGTTGCACTGCATGCTGTGTATCAGAGAGAGAGAGAGAGAGAGAGAGGAGGATAACGAGCGAGTGCTGAAATGCCCCGTCGAGCATGCACATATAAAGCCTTTCTGCCAGACTCACTTTTTCACATACAGCTGCATACAACCAAATGATCTGCATTCAGCTTACATTATAGTTAAGCATGCATGCGCTTTTGTATGCGAGTGCCAGTTGAATTTTATGCCTTTTCTATTTTTTATAGAACACTCGCAAAATAATTATAAATATATAAATAAATAAATATAAATATATATTTATATTTATAATAAATAAATATAAATATATAAATAATTAGATTAATGTACTAATCTAGTTTGAATATGGTACTTACCAATCACTATCTGTAGCTATAGCCACCAGACAACAGACAACTTCATTGTGGTGAAAAGTAAAACTCTAAAACCAAAATGATACACTTGCACACCGCTCTGGAGAACAGAGAAAGGAATAAAGGAAGTTAATAACAATTAAAATATTTGAAATATTTGACCTGCTTAGGACATTAGATGGGAGTAAACTATGTCCACTTATGTAACTTACCATTTAAAACATTTAAGTCAGATAAGAACACTATGATATGAAGGTTTGCAACCTGTTTGTTACTAATAGAGCATTGAAACGCGTAACAGGACCTTGCATTCAAAAGCATTCAGGGGTTTAAATCCGTTACCATTTTTGTTAATTGGAAAATTCTGTCCACTGTTATCAATAAACGTAATTTGTTCGGTCATATTACGGGGATGTAACCCATGACCTCATCTCATGCACCGTTTTAAGATGTTTTTTGGTTGTTGGTAATTTCATTCCATTTTAGTCATATTCAATTTCCATACATCAGTGCTTCCACAGGTGCCCCTCCTACCCCTAAGACAGCTAAGAATGACTCCTTCTTAGTCAGGTAACAGCTTTAATTAGCATTTTTGTGCAAAAAAACAAACAAACTATTGAGCAGATTCTTAACACTGAATAAACATGCATATATAAATGTGTTTTGCGACAAACTGCAAATAAAATGGTATATTATATGGGGGCAGTTGTAGGCTTGTGGTTAAGGAACCAGCCTTGCAACCTGAAGGTCGCTGGTTCAATTCCCAGTCTCACCAAGTACTATGGCTGACGTGCCCTTGAGTAAGGCATCTAACCCCTAATTGCTCCCCGGGCGTCGTATACAAGGCTGCCCACCAGTCCGGGCACGTGTGCTCACTTCACCATTGTGTGTATCTGTGTTCACTGCACCGATGTTTTAAATGTGGAGGACAATTTTTTTCTGTGTGACATTGAGCCAAAGTGAACTTCATGAGAGATGACCAAGGAGGACACCATTGTTGAAAAAACTACATGTTGACAAGCCACAGAGCTTCTTGGAGAATGTCCTATGGAGAAACGAGACAAAAATAGAACTTTTTGCCAAGGCATATCAGTTCTATTTTTACATATGAAAAAATGAATCCTATCAAGAAAAGAACACTGTCCCTGCTGTGAAACATGAAGGAGGTGCTGTTATGTTCTGGGACTGCTTTGCTGCATCTGACACAGGGTGTCTTGAGTCTGTGCTGGGTACAATGAAATCTCAAGACTATCGAGAGATTCTGGAAAGAAATGTGCTGCTCGGTGTCAGAGAGCTCGGTCTCAGTCGCAGGTAATGGGTCTTGCAACAGGTTGATGACCCAAAACACACAAAGGAAAACATTGGACTATTCTGAAATGGCCTTCTATGAGCCCTGACCTAAATCCTATTGAGCATCTGTGGAAGGAGCTGAAACATGCCGTCTGGAAAGTGCACCCTTCAAACCTGGGACAACTGGAGCAGTTTTCTCACGAGGAGTGAGCCAAAATACCTGCTGAGAGGTGCAGAGGTCCTATTGACAATTACAGCAATCATATGACTGCAGTTATTACCTCAAAAAGTTGTGCACAATATTAAGTTAAGGATACCATCATTTTTGTTCAGACCTGTTTCCAACAATACCAACAATTTTTGTTCACGTATGTATGATTTTGGTGGAGTATGGTCGGTTTGGCAGTGACACTGATGTGGTGAGGGAGTTTTAGTGCAGCGGTGCTGCTGTAGTTTTATTTAAACACCTCAGTGACACTGCTGGGATAGGATATAATGCACCAACCAAATAATACCTGCTCTGTGGTGCTGCTATCAGGGTCCTGGCCATTAGAACCATTAGTATGAACTGTAGTCCACAACCAGATGGAGTACAGTCTGTATTTGTAGAACTACAAAGTTCATAATAATAGTTAACATTTAACGCAACATTTGGTCATTTAGCGGACGCTTTTATCCAAATCGACTTACAAGTATCTCACTTTTTAGTTGGAGTCAGAACACAGGGTTACACACAGAATCACACAGGAGCAATGAGGGTTCAGGGTCTTGCTCAAGTACCCACCTCAGTAACTTCAGTGGACCTGGGATTTGAACCCACAACCCCAGATTGCTAGCCCAACACCCTAAACACTAAGCTACCGTACCCTAGTAGTTGTTTTGTTTGGCATGGTTCACGTTAACAGTTTTGAATAGACGTTCTGGCACATAATGGTTCTAATGGAATGTTAATGTAGACAGAATGATTCATTGGTTTGCTGAATTGTGTTTTTGCTGTGTTTGGTTTTTATGCTTGAAAAAGCAACAGCGTTAACGGTCTTAACCAATGTTTAAGACCAAACGTATGTTTACAACATGACCTAAGCTCTCTTAAAGGCTGTTATATTTTTGGAACATTCTGGTTGCGGAAACAAAACGGTGTGTTCATTTTTTGACCTGTAGAGTTCTGGTTCCTTTTAGTCTGACCTTTTAGTTCATCTCTCAAGTTGGTGGATCTGAAACTAGAACGAGGAGTCAGAATTTTTTTGGCCACTGTTTGTAAGATCTGCTTAGTTACTATATTTTGAATTGAACGATCTTCAAATTCAATTCAGGGTTTATTACTTCATATGTGATCTCAACCGACATTTTAATCAATTACACAGTGAGAACAAAAAGTATTGGGAATTCATTCAGTCATTCATTATCTTTCGCTTTATATTCCACGAGGGTCTTGGGCGTTGGGCAGATCCGCCAGCCTATCTCTGGGCACACTTACTCACACAGCCACACACCAACACACACTATATGGGGCAATTTGGAGCATTCAGTTTACCTTGAACCCTGGAGGAAACCCACACAGACACGGAAAGAACATGGAAACTCCACTTAGATTGGGATTGGAACCCAACACTGAGAGGCGAACGTGCAACCACCAAGCCAGTGGGCCGACCAGTTATGATTCCCGAAGTGATTAATCTGTTTGGGTGTGTACACAGATGTTCATACATTTGTTCTTTCAGCGATCATGGAGTATTCATCTAAATGAACATAGGGGTTCATTATTTAGTTTGTCTTGTTGGTTCGTATGTTTAAATCAATTATTTGATTTAAACTGTGTAATGCCAGTGTTTGACCACTGCATTGTTTCCACTGTATGATTTCAAGCATACACATCCGTATACAATCTATTTGATCTTGAATATTACAGTTACTACATAAACTGCTGCAATTTAAACAGCAGGTACAGAAAATAGTCTGACTGGCGGCTTGAAAGTTTGTGAAAGCTTTAGAAATTTCTTTATAAATTTGACCTAAATATAGATGCATAGATCAAAAACAAGCTGATTAAACATGTTTTTTTGATCCAGTCCAGTGATGTTAGGATTGTCAGATAATTTAAAGGTAATATTAGACTCTTGTCTATTTTTCTATCAATAGGGTCTAAGTGGCCTTACATTTACGTTTACATTTAGTTATGTAGCAGACGCTTTTATTCAAAGCGACTTATGTTTCCCAACTTGGTTGCGGTCAGAACACATGGTTGATACAGGAACCCTGGAGCAATGAGGGTTAAGGATCTTGCTCAAGGACCCACATTGGTAACTTCAGTGGACCTGGGATTTGAACCCCCAACCTTCTGATTGATAGTCCAACACCCCGAAAACTGAGCTACCACTCCCATCTCCCTTCTCTGTTCTTTCTAGATTTATTAATGAGCGATTACGGGACCCATATTCACTTAATAAAATAAGGCTACACTGCATTGAGTGCTCTTCCAGAACCAATCTTATTACATAACACAGAATGCAAACAGTTGCTCTGGCTGCTCTGTTTAAATAGAAGACCCGCTGCTTGCCAAGTTGTGTGAAAACAGCAATAAATTTAGAAGAATCATTTATACAGGCCAAAAGGATTTGCCTCACAGCGGGGCAGCAATTGACTCGTACCTGGCCAGCCCACATGTTAAGAGTTTAATGAATTCTTATTTGTCTTGGCAACAAACTGATTTTCTATTGGCTTATAATCAAAATATGCTGCATTGTGCTCTTGTCAAGACAATTATAGTCTTTGTAGCTATAATTACCCCGAAGCTTTTTTATTCATTCAGTTGTTAAAATACATAAAAGTATAATAAAATGCCAATTATGTATATTTGCATCTTTTTTTATTTGTTTAATGTAGATTTTTATGTTCCTGGCTTGGTTGATATCACTGGTTGACATATTTTGTGTAGTAAATCCTCCTGAATGTGGTAGCGCTGGGGGTGGAACTGTAATTCTGAAGGTTGAAGGTTCACATTCCAACTCCACCAAAGTTACAACTGCGGGCAAAGCCCTTAACCCTTGTTGCTTAACCCTTGTTGCTTCAAGGGTAATGCCTGACCCTGTACTCGGACCCCAACCATCAGATTGAGAAACTTGTAAGTCGCTTGTAAGGCGTTTACAAAATGATCAAGTGGGAAAAAAAGTCAAAATTCTGCATTTGTGCTTTTTTTTTTATTTCTTTTTTTTTCTTCATCACGGACCGCGTGAGAACATGAACACTTGACACATCTAATGCATTATCAAGAGGAGTCATGGTTTTTCAGGTTTTATATGTCACCAGAATCTTAAGCAATAATTTTGCAGTGCAAAGTCAACGTAATAATTACAATAATAAGGGTGTGAATCTCAGTTTTCCACACTCTGTGATCTTACATCAGTTCTTTTAGAATATAATTCAACAATATCTCAATACTGAATAAGCTTTGGTTCAAATATTTGTTCGAATATCTGTCTGTTATTTTCATAAACTTAAAAAAACTTGTCACATACTGTATCTCATATGATCATCTTACTTTGGTGGCGGTTGCTGAACTGTTATTAACATTTAGCTACCACAATCCACAACTCTCAAGATGACAAGACTGATTTACATATTTAATTTCCACCGTAGTGAACAGTTTAAACTGTAAACTTAATTCTCTACTGTTGGTAATTTTCCTTCAAATGTCTAAATTCGTTTTAAATTAGGTTTTTGTTTTAATGACCGAAAGCAAAAAGCAAGGTTCGGCCGACAGACCTACTGCGCAAGAATGTGCAGAGGGAAGTCATGTTCCACCGACAGCTAATGGTGTCTCACATTAGTGACACTGGATCATTTGATGTTTCAACAATGCAGTGCTCCAGCATGACTAATAATTGTGGAATTAGGTTCAGGTTGGAAACATGATGCAGCTTGTGATCGGTCAGAGTAAGATTAAAGCTAAATGTAATAAAAATGGTACAGAGAGATAGTAGGTCATATGGTTGGATCATATGGATCACAGTTTTGCTGTCAACATAAAAAAAGTATTACGATGAGTTGCCAAAACAAATATAGAACTTCCTATTGCAGAGTTCTGTGTTTACTGGAGGTGTTTGGTACAGAACCTCAAATCAGCACTTTCAGATCCTTACTCTAGTTCTGCTCAGTAATCATCTCTTCCACTTCCACCACCCCAAAAATTAGACCTTTCTTTCCCCTAAGAGAATTAAATCTGATCGCTGACAGATATTCGTTGTTTGCTGAGTTTAAGTCTGATGTAAAAAGTACTGATGACTGGGTTTGAGTTTTGGTGTATAAGGGAGGATAAGTGAGTGTCATCCAGATTAAAGCCCAACAAAGCAGATATAATCGAGCAAAATTCATATTTACAGTCTGTAGGACAGAAGATTTTCATGATGCGTGCAGATGAGTGTGGAATGTAAAAATAGTCAGGCCATCGGACTACAAAATAAAAGCGATTATGGGGAAAAAAGAATTAAAAGAACAAATCGATAAGAAAAAAAATTCATATGAGGTTTTATTGAGTTCTGGTTAATAACAGCACTGTGGTTGAGCACTGTGACGTGAATTCTACAAATTAGCAAGTGCATGAGGAAACTGACTGGTACATCATGTTTTTTTAAATAATTTTTTAAAACACACGTTTTTTTAAAATAATTTGTGTTAATTTCACAATCCACATTTTGTCTGTCTATTCATTATCTTCTGCTTATTCCTTTATGAGGGTCGGGAGGGGGGGGGGGCATCCAGGGGAGATCGTTTTGAACGCTGGGCAGATACACCCAGGACAGGGCGCCAATCCATCGCTGGGTACACACTCACTCACACATCCACACACTTATACACACACTATAGAGGGCAATTTAGAGCATTCAATTTACCTTCATGTTTTTGGAATGTGGGAGGAAACCCACGCAGACACAGGGAGAACGTGCAAACTCCACCCAGATAGGGATTCGAACCGGGATCCCCAGCGCTGAGAGGCCAATGTGCTAGCCACTAAGCCACCGTGCCACCCCTTTTGTCTGTCCAATAGAGGATTGAAATGGAATTTAAAATGGAGGATTGAAATTGGATTTTCTTTTTTTTTTTTTTTTTTTTTATTTGAAGGTCGAAGAAATGTTTTCTTTTTTTAATGAAGCACTTCATTTATGTCTTTGTAATCTCCAGATCTTGAGTATTTAATCCCAGCTCAAAAAAAATTTATGAGGGAGTTCTGTGTAGTAACAAACAGCCGCGGTGCTGATCAGGGTTGATTTAATGCACCTGAAGCAGCTTTGCCTAATGACCTTGTGTCGCCTTATAAGCCGGTTAATCACATGCCGTGGGGAGGAAGATCGACCACGGAGCTGGTGGTACGGAGGACCCAGCACGACTACCCCAAGAACTATAAAAGTTCAGGATTTTGGATGTAGTCTTGTTGGGTCACTAAATAAAACCACTTTTGGGTTTTGCACTCCTGTCTCCGGTCCTCATCCTTTTCCAAGTGTGTTATTAGCTTTTTGTGTGTTGGTGCAATTGGGCTTAGGTGCGTTGCCCATAGATCTCGGTGGGACCGGAGATGGAGTCTGGGACCTACAGGTTGCAGGTGTGGTTCCTTTACTACGAGCCTTCGACTGCCCCAAGAGTATATAAACCTCCACAGGCTCCTGAAGAGTAAGCATGTGAAATGTCAGGGTAATTAAAGCAACTAAGTCAATTTATATAGGAAACACACCTTTAATTAAGATGTTTTGTAGAAACTGTCCATCAACAAATCTTTCCTGTTGTGCATGTATGATGGAGGGAAATCTGGGAAAGCATATACTTTGTAGCGGTGTACTCATTTGTTACCTCTACCTTATCCTAATATATGTTAAGTGTTCAAACTTTTGTTTGTTTTTGTCTTAGGACTATAGTGCCATGGAAAGTGTTTCGTCAGTGCCTCCATGAAGTGCATCCCATCAGCTCAGGCCTGGAGGCCATGGCCCTCAAATCCACCATCGACCTCACTTGCAATGACTACATCTCTGTCTTCGAGTTTGACATCTTCACCCGACTCTTTCAGGTACTCACCATTTGCTTTTATACTTATTTTTAAAGCAAGTTAAAAAAAGAACCCCAACCCCAAAGTTCAGATCCCGTCTTGTTATCAAAGCGCAGCTCCAAAGCATGTAATATTTAAATGTCACTTCTAAATGTCAAAGGTTCATGCCAGAATTGTATTCATACGTAAACTGAAACTAAGGGATCTCCTCCATGTCCTCGTATTATTCTCCGTCTTTAAATGCCTCTCTTTGTAGGTGGATTTCTGAAGTTTAGAGATGTCATAACACATATTTAATGATCAGCACACACCCTGTGAGTGTCGCAGTATGAGTCAGTTACCACAGAACTGCTCCATGCACACTGGTGGAAACTGGAGCCCCATAACTGGGGAGCACCTCTGATGTTCTCACTCTCCCACTCGTTTAAGTTTGGGTGGGTTCCCGAGGAAACCCTTTGTTGGCCCTTAAGTCATCGTTACCATTGAAATAACGGAATGAGCTGTTATGATGTGCTTCACAGCCCCCGTTTGTACCTTCTGATTCAGAATTCTGCTTAGAAAACAGCAGTTCCGGTACACAGAGGGGAAGGTTCTCAGTGTGGTGACGACAAGTCGTTCTGTGGTCAGAGTTCAGCTGTTTACGCCGATGTTTTCTGTAAATGGAAGCTTTAGATAGTAATGAGTGTGAGGGCGAATGTATTTTTGTTTTCATGTAGTGAAGGGAATAGTACGTGGCATTGTGTGTCAGTGGGAAATGTGTGTAATTAGGGTTATTCTTTTTATTCTTTATGGGGGTCCTTGCTAGTGTTTCCCTCCGTGACGTTTAGCTGTGTTAAGTTACCGAGTTCAAACACCAACCCAAAAAACCAAACACCTACTAAAAAGAAAATTCAACGTGACTAAATTTATCCCTTTTTTTTCTACTTTTTGCTCAACTGATTAGTGACTTGACCTTCAGAATTTAGACTTGCACATTTTTTAAATAAATATAAAAGTATTATATGCCGTGTTCATTCATTCTTTCATTATATTACACTTAGGCCTGGGCGATATAACGAAATTTATGACGATAAACGACGTCATTTTGCACATATCGGTATTTTCGGTATTTAAAAAAAAATTAAAAGGATGGCTGTCTTGTCGTTTTTGTCGGCTACGTTCACGTTCCTTTAAGAGGCTGTGCTCTCTGTAGGGTAGTCACGTGACCATGTGGCAATAAAAAGGGAATTGTACCATCAATACGGCTGTGAAATATTTATTTTAGCCTTATACATTCTTTATTTTTGGGGTATGTGTGGATTAAAATGATCATCCATTTATCGTCATCGAGGTGAATTGCTCAATATATTGCAATAGTGATTTTAGGCCGTATCGTCCCAGCCCTACTTCCACTTAAACCCTGCTAGAGTAGCGGGAGGGTTCCCATTCCCATTCAGGGTCGATCTTTTTTGGCACTAGGCAAATACACCCAGGACAGGGTGCCAATCTATTGATGGACACTCTCTCTCACACACACACACACACACACACACACACACACACACACAGAATGACTATATGGGGCATTTGAGACACAAACGCGCTAACCACTAAGTAATTTATGGCTTGTGTTTTGCTTTTTTTATTTATTAGATTTAAACTACTCTGCTTCTTCCAAAGTCAGTAAATACACACTGAAAGATTTAGGAAGACTATATTATACTGAAAATGGGAAGAACTTTACTTTGCCCTTAGAACACTTACATAGTGTTTAGTGGGTTGTGAATTCTGATGTTACTTCGCATAGTAAAGCTCGCACAGAAATATAAAGTTTTAGTCCAATTAGTTATATATTGTGGATGTATATATATTATAAATTTTTAAATCATGGGATCTTCTGACTTCTTTCTGATCAGGGGGCACAGCTGTTTTTAAAAGCACTGTCTAGCATGGATACAATGAATCAGCAGATCCGAGATCTGTCTGCAGGCAAAGTATCCACATGAACCATCTGAATGGGGAGACTGTGTGGCTGACCAGTGCTTACGCATGTTTTCCTTTCTTAAATGATGACTTTATTTAGTTTGGTTTTAGTTCTTGGTCTTAAGGGGAATACGTTCTTTGCTCCTTCAGTGCTCCACGTTCTATAAAACCAGTATTTAAACTAAGAAACTAAAGTTGTCATCTCTGTCTTGTGTTTGTAGGCGTTCAGTGTCTCATTTTTTGTTTTTCTCTTTAGCCTTGGGGATCTATTCTTAGAAACTGGAACTTCTTAGCAGTGACTCACCCCGGCTACATGGCCTTCCTTACCTATGACGAAGTAAAGGCACGCCTTCAAAAGTACATCAACAAACCTGGCAGGTAAAGTGGCCAACATTTTTTACTTTCAGAGGTTTACTGTTTAGTCAAGTAAACACAACTATTCACTGAAAGTGTTATGACGTAAGTATTTATGCATATTGTTTTCCACTTTAAGTTTGTTTTTTTACTGTTACTCCAAAATATGATTATAATGGACATGGAGGTGTTGTACAATAAATCAGAACTGGCTACAGGTACAAAGTTAACTATTAAAGAAAGTTCAGATATTAAATTACAACATATCATATGAAAGCTGTAAATACACCATGACCATGATATACAACCAGTTATTATCTCACAAATGTGCAAATGCATTGCCTAAAACGCCTGTGTATGACAAAACCAACATTTGAATTCCAACTTGTAATATGTTACTTTTTCTACTATTATTTTTTTTTTATTATTTTATAGCAATTTTTTTAAGGCAAAATAAATAATTACAGCATGAGTGTCGTGGGGTGGAAAGGATGAGGACGGGAGTTTACCACACAGAATCTGGTTTTATTTAGTAACCCAAACTAGTACATACAGAATGCAGAGCGTTAATAGTTCTTGTGGTAATCGTGCCGAGTCCTCCGTCCCACCAGCGCCGTGGTCGGTCTCTCTCCCCGCTTCGTGTGACTGACCACCTTATAAGGCGGCACGCAGTCATTAAGCAAAGCCGCTTCAGGTGTGCTAATCAACCGTGATTAGCGCCACGGCTTTGCCACTTCCCCCAGTGCCACCGCATCACGTTTCCCCAACAGCAGTTTCTGGATGCTGTTGCAAGCAGACTTGTTCGGGAAGGGGGGTCCAATCGATGTTTCTCCCACCTCCATGCAAGCGAATCGGTCTGCCCACGGGCTCCTGACGTCATCTCGCCAGCGTAGGGCCACTTGCGTGCCATCCCAGTCCACGTAGGCCACACAAAAGCGGCAGGTCCCCAGCAGTCCGGCGACAGGTGCCTTCCGCACCTTCCATTTTCGCGGTGATGAGTGACGCCACCCAGCATCTCTCTGCTCCATCGACGGCGGCTGGAATCTTCGCTTGCCCCGCCCACCTACGCTTCGCCTTCAGCGACAGACGGCAACCTGGGTCGGGGCGTGCATCTCTACTGGAGAACATACCCGCGCAGTTCCCCTGCCACGTGCATTCTCATCCATCCTGGGTTTCGGCACCAGTGTCGTGGGGTGGAAAGGGGTCCTCCCCACAGAGTCCTCCGTCCCACCAGCTCTGTGGTTGGCATGTGACTGACCAGCTTATAAGGCGGCACACAGTCATTAGGCAAAGCCGCATCACAATGACTAAAAAGCCAGATTGGGTAAATCTTAATGAAATTAAATGTAAATCGTGTGCTTATGATTTCTTTTGGACAGCTTTGTTGGGCATCATTCATTAAATACAGTATTAAAAAACATCCTAGTACATTATTTGTGTTTTACTGGTAATAAAAAAAACAATGCATTTAAATGTATGTAGCTTTCAGGGGGTTGGTTCTGCTGTGTAGTTCTGATTAGAAAATTTTTATATCGGTTTCGTCTGAAAGCACTTAAAAAAGAAAGATAAATGTTTAGTGGAAAGCACAGTATTCAGGGTTATTTATGCAAAGAATCCCAGTGATAAGGTCAATTCCACTATTTGGTTCCACTAATAATACTAATATTGATAAATATGGGAGCGCTTGTGCTTTCTAAAAAGTACGCTTGTAAATCTATATGTGCCGTGCCACGTGTGTGCCTCTGGGGGTGTGTTTGTGTGTGTTCAGGTTGAATGCTGCAGTGGTTAAGCTGTCTGCTGTGAGGTTTGCTACCAAGGCAGCTGTTTTTTGTTTCCCCTGGGTAGAAGGCAGCTGAATTAAGAAGGCTCTATTGAGTGGTTAGTTAATTACAGGGGGCAGGGGATGAGCAGGAATGGAGATTTTTATTATGTATTTATTCTATTTAGACTGTGGTCATTTGCTTTAAGAAAACATGCACACAAACTGTCTGGCTTTTATATGTACATCAGTCCTAAAGCCTGTTTCTATTTCAAAAATATACATCTTAAGACCCAGACATACCTTCTTAAAGATCTGATGTCCTTTAATTATAAAAATATAAGGGTATACAGGGGGAAATGGGTCCGGTAAAGTCATTTGTCTTAACTAATGTCTATAAATATAAAGTATGTGATTGTAAATGTTTTTTTTGGATTGTCTTAGTTCCATCCACCAACTCAACATTGTTCTGTTCAGGATCAGGGCTCGCACTTACTTTTATATCAGTTATGTTTTGGCATGGGCAGCACAGTGGCTTAGTGCTTAGCACGTTCACCTTTCAGTGCTGGGGATTCCTGATTTGAATCCTAATTTGGTGGAGTTTCCTTGTGTTTATGTGGGTTTCCTCCGGGTTCTCCGGTTTTCTCCCACATTCCAAAAAATGGATTCAGGGTAAACTAACTGCCCCATATAGTGCATTGGGGTTTGTGAGTGTGTGCTCAACGATTGCGTCCTGTCCTGGGTGTATCTGCCCAGCACCTGAGACATTCTTCCCTGGCTGGGAAGCCCTCCCCCCTTTCGTAGAGGATTAAGCAGAAGATAATGAATAAATGAATGACTAGTCTGGCATTTTAATCAGTCATCAACTTATTATTTTTTAACTATCCCATTAAGATGCGGAAGTTTAAAAATGCACATAATAAATTTACCTGTTGTCCCAGCACTGCCGTTGGTGGGATTAATTATTGATACTGGCCGGTGGCAGGTTCTTAACAAACATGATTTTTTATGTGGCTATGCTTAGATTTTTGTTTTTTATTTTAAGACGTGTTTAAACTTAGACATTTTGAAAAAAAAATATGTCTTGATGTAGAAGATGTTAGTTTGTAAAGATTAGAAATGAGAAATGCTTTAGGAAAAACACTAAAGAAACCGTTTTTGATGCAAAAGTGTAATCCAATCACTGTCTTTTGACATCATTGTGGGCTTTTAAAGGGGCTGACAAATAAGCCAAAGATACAAATATTTTGCTATAGTTATAGTTTAATCATTTTCACCTTTTTTTTTGTTCCTGTTATCGGTGTTCGGCCACAGTCCAGCTTTTTTTTACTACATACTTTAGACTTAAAAAATAAGCTGCTTTCTGAAATTTGCCTTGCATTGCATTTAAGTTGACATTAAATTTAAACTGCTTATGCTGGTGGGCAGGCCACTGTAATTGACTGGCGTACTTGTAACCATAGCTACGCCCAAATCAAGCACCTTGTGAACGATCTAGAAAGTTTCTGTTTGTTTTTCTACATTTCACTTGACCTGCAAGAGGGACCTAGTATAAAAAAATCTAAAACTTACCATTTTTATTTAGAGTTTTTTTTTTTTAATCACAAAACAAAGCTTAAAGAAAAAGCATCAATGATGAACTTTTAGTCCTGCAAACTGACATTTAAATACAAGACAAGAGCCTTTGTTGGACAGTTTTGGAACTTGCTGGCTGAACAAACGTACTTAAGAAAATGTGCCACATTTTTGACAGCATTTTTGGATCCCCACATGAAAATAATGAAGTCCAATCATCAGAATTCTGCTCGAGAATTGGATCAGCAGCTAGTGTACGGACTCCTCACACCTGGCAAATCATCAGAATAATAGTGTTTCTTTTTCAGTGGATCACTATGTATTGCTGATATTATCAACCTGATGGTGTAAAAAGGTTTAAATATTAAACCTTGTCCATTACAAAAAGTAGATCTCAGGCCAGAAAAATGTAGCCTGGGCTCGTATGAGTTGTTTGTCCAACCGTAACATTATTGACAATAATGCACACCTCGAATTGCTTTACATAATATCAATGCATGGCACATAATGAATTATTTTCCTGATGTTTTTTAATTAACTGTTCTGTAATTTAGCCACAGGAACAGTATTTGATTGTTGTAAAAAAAACTGAAAACCTTTTACTCAGCGATTAGCGTTCACTTTAAATCCGGCCCAGATTAAACGATTTTGCTTTCAGTAAACAAATTTATAAATCAAACCTTGTTTATCATTATTATAGTGTGTAACCATTTTATAACAGCAATAAAGCACTTGGTGGTTGTGCAATATTGTGAATAAATCACGGGATGGAGGTGGCTATTCATTATAATGCACACCCTCTCGTGCGTTATTGCTTCAATGTGGCCCCTTTCACAACAATAATCAACCTCCCTCGCCTTTAATCACATATATTTAAAGTTTATGAGGAGTTCAGCAAAATAATTTTTTAATATTTCTGAAATGGCATTTCCTGCCAAGTCTTACCCAAAGTTTGTATTTATTGTAATTATTTTATTTTAGTAGTTTTTAGAGTTTCTCTCCCCCTCTTCTTTAAGCCTTGGTCGTGCCGCGCTGTACCCACACATGCTTCCCTACTTAGCAGAATGAAATCTGGAGCCTGGCGGTGTTTGTTGCTAGGTGATTGCATTCAGAAAGGAAGCTTTAAATAGCTCGGAGCTAAGCAGCAAAACACATTTTCTCTCAATTTGCATCACAATTCTCTACAAATTGGCAGCTGTTGCTTATATGTGGATTTACTTGCCATTACTTTACACCTACTGCTGCTATTGCTTTTTCTTTTATTATTTGGGCATTTTTATAAATCATCACAGAAACACTGATTAAAAACATGGCTGATGTGGTCTATATATAGTTTTTTGGGGGGGATCTGAGATAAAACAAGGCACTATTGACCCCTGTGTTCATCAAAAGGGTCAGGGTGGACACTGTTGAGGACTACAAATAATGGAGTGTACTGGACTGGGGTAAAATTAGTCTCTAATTTTTGAGGCGCCTGAGGTTCTTTAACATCTGCAGGACAATGCTCATAATATTTTATGAGTCTGTGGTGGCGAGTGCTATTATTTAGCTGTTGCATGCTGGGGCAGCAGGCTGAAGGTGGCAGATGCCAACCGACTCAAAGCCGGTGATGTGGGAGTGACCGCTTAGATGCTGTCTAAGCTGAAGTCCATATTAGACCATTCCTGCCCACCCGCTGTACCACCCACTGGCAAAACCAGCCAGACTCATTCCACCCAATAGCACCACTGAGCCACACCACAGGAGGTCATTCAAGTAAGTTCAAGTAATTTATTCATAGAGCGCTTTTTACAACAGTGTGTCGTCACAAAGCAGCTTTACAGAGTCCAAAGCCTAAACCCCCAAAGAGCAAG